>VZUI01024311.1:0-33035 GCA_013401135.1 Cettia cetti | reverse complement strand
CTTCTCTTCTCTTCTCTTCTCTTCTCTTCTCTTCTCTTCTCTTCTCTTCTCTTCTCTTCTCTTCTCTTCTCTCTTTTGTTTTTCTTATGTAAGTGTTGGTTTCAGAAATACTAAGTGAGTTTAAAGTTATAGAAATATATAATATTAAAGAAATACTAAGTGAGTTTATTCATATTATGTTTACATAATGAATTTAATTGCTTGGTTTTCTTCTCACAATACATGTTTCTTACATTGAAGAATGCAGGTTATATTTATTGTATTGCCAAAAAACCAAACCCCAAAACACCTCTAATAAATGATGAATACATTTTATAACACACCTTACCTTTCTGCTTAGCTTTGTTAGGGAAATCTATGCATATTTTTTAGCAGAATCCAACATTTTGGCCCAATCTAAATCATAATTTTCTTAAATAATTCAGATTTTTGTTGGTTAAGATTTAAACTATTTTTGCTATAAGCAAAAAATATTTTATGTACGAGTGACAGTTATGGCACGCTTTGAAAAGAAAAGAGCTTTTTGATCCCTGTTTTAAGATTCTATTAACAGTTAACTCAAAAGAATAATCACTTTGAATTTATTTTCTTTTACCTTTCATTGACTCCTTTCTTGAGAAAGCATCCTACTGTTCATTTTCACAAAGAAACAGGCTTTGATGAGGACAAGATGATTACTTAAAGACTCAATGACTGATTGAGCTCTCATAAGGTTCTTTATCTTCCTGTGGCCTTTCTGAGACAGTTTTGGCAGATAGGAACTATTGTGTTCCTACACAGAAGCGTTACAGCTGAAAACTAATGGTGACCATTTCCATGTCATTCGATTGTTTCACAGGCAATTATTTAAGTAGAGAAATCTGGCTCATTTCTTATTCTAGATCTCATTAAGTTCAAATAGAAGAATGATCTGGTGAAACACTGTTGCATTGTTCAGCATTTTTGAAGTTTTCAATAAAAGTTGTCAGTTCATTCTACAATTTTGTGAGAGGGAAGCATAAAAAACAAGTTGAAGAACTGAAAATCTGAAAAACAGCAAAACGCGAAGGACAGAGTTCTTGAAAGAATGATATGATGTCTTTTGACAAGTAAATGAATGTTAAATATTAACTCTGTGAAAACCTTCAGTTTCATTAAGAAGAATGATAAAGATCAGTGTTCTGGGTTCAAGGCACCATTCTCCTGGGTAGGCCTTTACTAGTGTATATGTTAGCATGAGCTACAACTGTGCATCTTTTGTCAAATAAAAGACAAAAGTAGTTGACAATTCAGCTCTGCCACCTCTACTCCTGATCTCCCCCACCACCTTTTTTTTTTTTTTTTTTTAATTTGTTTGGCAGTCATGAGTATTCCTTTTTCTTGCCCCATTGTAAACAACCTGTGTCATTTCTGCCTTAAATATACTTGCTGACTCTCAGGTACCTTGGCATGTCAGAGTCCCTATTCATATGGTTCATTGTGTTTCTTTCCTTTTCGTTCTTTGATACTTTTGTCCTTTCTTTTCTGCTCAGGTTGCTTATTTCTGTTTTGGTTTTATTTTCTTTCTCCTTAGGCCCACATAGTTCATGGCTATGCGACTCTGCCAGCTTTGTTTGGGAATAGTCCTAACCTACCTCTGATGTGGGAAGAAGCTTGGTGAAACAAACTGCTTTATTCATACTACTGTGCTGGGCATAGCTTTCCTATGCTCTTGTTGAGCTGAAAGAGGCAACTCCCTTTCCACTACGGACCTCCATTCATATGCTTCTCATTACCATCCACACAGTTAGTTTATAAAATTAAATTAAAGTTGTAAACAAAATACCAGATACTCCTCCTAAAGCTCCATCTATAAATATCTCCCCTGCCTACTCATGCTGTCTGATTAAGAGGCAGTAAGCAGTTAGTTAGAGAACCTAAAGCAGGTCAGATTCCATCAAGATAGGCAGGATTTTTTTAAAAAATGGGGCTATTCCATTTAGGTTCCTGTTTCATAGGCAAAAAGCCCAATGCTCCCAAAATGCACACTGACAATATTGAAGCCTTCTACTTTGAAATTTTCAGAATTAAAAAGATTTTTCATTCTGAAATATTTTTTTTCATGCAAGATGGACTAATACAAGCTAGCCAAAGTTGATCTTGAAAGACTTAATTTTTTAAATCTCTCTGACTACCTGAGAGATACTATGGTTCTGACTGTTGGTTCCTAAGAAGAATGAAGACATTTTTATTTGCTTTGTTATCAAATAATGTTTACCCATCTACCAAGTAAACATGGAAAAATGAATAGTACCTTTGCATCAGTGGCTAGCTGTATTTTGAAAAAATCCAATTATTTTATGAAAAACTTAACAACCTTCTTTAAGAATTCTAGAAAATTTGGGTAGAATGTCCTTTAATTTCTAGACAGACATGGGTCTGATTCCAGTCCTAATCCACAGTGCGATGGGTATTCTTTGCCAAAGCACCTCAGATTTTATTTTGTGCCTGAGGTGGGTACCCTGGCCTGTATTTGAGGGTGAGGACCAACCAATAAAATGTGGGTTGTAACTAATACCCTGTATGAGGCCATCAGTTCCTGTAAGGCTGAACAGTGGGGACTGGTGCAGAACCATTTCCATCCATGTAGATCCCCAGACAGGGCAGTGCCAAGGAAAGGCACGAAGCTGGTTGCAATGGCTCTCCTCTAATGAGGGAGTGCATGGAAGGTCACAGGTTTCATCCATGCAGGAGAGCCCTTTGCATAGGGGCAGCTCTGGGTCACATATAATTTCTGTGGGTACTTCTAGGACTCCTCTGACTTCTTCCTGCATTTCCTTTAGAAACTTCTCCTGTGCTCTATATAGCGAATAAGAAGAAATGGTTTTCCTGACTTTGAAGGCTTGAATTATCATTTAAGTGATTGCAGTTAGACTTGTATTGAAAGTCAAAGGTGACTGCCAAGCTATAAAAATAAACCACACAAGTTAGACCAGTATACATATAATGTGTTCATGAATTACGTTGTTTTGTAATTGCCATTTGATATTGTCTCAGAGTACTCTAAGAGAATGCTCCTCTGCATTTGAGCAAAAAATTCTAAGCATAGCATTTGCTTTGTTCTGTAGATAGAAGTGTAGCAATCTTGAGAGTATTTACACTGAGCAGGTGAAAAGCATGTGGTTCTGTCTGGCTGCTTGGATTTGGAATTTCATTTTTAGACTGTTTATCTCACAGTATGTACATCAGTTTAGAAGTTCAGCTTGCTGTTATGGCATGAATTGTTGAAATCCTCTTCTGAATTCCAATTTACAACCTTAGTGCTTGATTTAAAATATTTTTTTGAGCAGAGAAGTAGGTATTTTCTGTGCATGTGTGCATGTTCGTCTATATTGTTTGCAGTTAAGGGAACAAAGGTGACTTGGAAGAAAACAGAGCTTTAGTTAGCAAGATGAAATGGAGGGCATATGCTGTCTAGGTGTAAATTATCCTGGTTATTCATTCCCGTTGAATGAATTAGGCGTAGAGACCAACTGAGCACAGTTTTCCCTTACACCTGATTTTGTAACTTATGGTTTCCAAAAGCTCAGCTTTGGTGAGCATTTTCATTTTCTGAGTGAGGTTCATCTCCTGTCCAGTGTGAACACTACTGGAGAAGATGACCTTGGCTGATGATAGGTGCAGGCATTAGTGACAAGCTCCATGAAGGACGTAGTAAACTTGCCAATTCACAGAAGAAACATTGTTGCCAAAGCAACAGAAATGATAGGGCACCGGAGATACCGGACATGCTTGCCAGGATGCTTGATCTCAGCGCTATCCTTTGAGGTTTTTCCCTGTGGAAAGCACGGGCAAATGGTTCCTGCCACACACTTGTGAAGTTCCTGGTTCCACAGAGCTTTGTCTGTGCATCTTGGTGCCTGCTTTTGGATTTACTGAGTGTGTTTCCTGGACAAAAAGATGTGTTGCTTTTTAAAGTTGTGCTTCCATGCTGTGTGGTTAACTCCAGACTCATTTCCCCTGGAAAACGTTTTATCACTTGGGTGTCCTTGGTGGGTGATCCTTGGACCTCAGACTAGCGCTGAGCGATGCCGAACTGCATTAGCAGACCGTAGGCGGGTCTTGGGGAGCAGGAATACACGGCAGCAGGAGAGAACAGAGCCCGCAGCAAGGCCCGGGCTGTATCAGACGGGCAGGGCAGGCAGGCAGGAGGCTGAGCCGTGTGTGCCCGCTGCCCGCGGCAGCGCTGCCCGCCCGGTGCCCGCGGCCGCCGCGCCGCCGCCCCACGCCACGTGACGGCCCGGCGGGGATAATAAGCGGCGGCGAGGAGCCGGGCCGGGCTCCTCCGCAGGGTCAGCCACAGGGAGCGGCAGCAGCAGCCGACAGGGACACAGGGGAGGAAGGTCACCACAGGTCAGCACCTGCCTGGCAGTTTCAGCTTCTGCTCTCAGCAAGATTAGTCAATATTCATTCCCTGTCACCTTGGAAAAAGAAAAAACAAAAAGAAAAAAAAAAAAAGAAGGAAAAAAGACACTGCTACCTACAACCTCTCAGCACGTAAACTAAACTTAAATCGTAGTAGAAGCCACAGCAGCTGAAGCTGATCCCCGGGTAGCATGAATAGCATGAATCAGATAGAAACAAACATGCAGTACACCTACAACTATGAAGAAGATGAGTACATGACCCAAGAAGAAGAATGGGACAGGGACCTGCTCCTGGACCCAGCATGGGAGAAACAGCAAAGGAAGGTCTGGAAATCATGTGTATCTGTTCTGTGTGCTTCTGTGTGGAACGATGCCCTATCTTACTGCCATGCTGTGTCTCAGTTGTCGGGCTTGTACAGCAAGGGGTTCTAATAAAATATATTTTACATTGTATAAGCTATTTATATAATGTATAGTAGGTATGCCATGTTTTTAGGATAAAGCATTCACTTTTTTGATTCTTAAGTGAAGCCTGTGCCAGATGAAAATAATTTATATAATGTATAGTAGCTATGCCATATTTTTAGGACAAAGCATTCACTTTTTTGATTTTTAATGAAACCTGTGTCGGATGAAAATAATTTATGGGAGTTGAGCTTATATTCCACTGTACATATTCTGTCCCTACCTCTAGATTTATGTTTAAGTATTTCGGTAACTTTTAACTTCACTTCCTGGGTTTCCTTTTGGAAAGTAGACTCTGAATTGATGTGTAGACTGCCTAATTGATTTTCAAAAAGAGTAAATTGCAATTATAAACAGAGATTAATGAGATGGCTCAAAATTAGTGTGCAAAAAAGTTTGCAATATTTCTGAGAGCAGACTGAGAAGTCACTTTTGAAATTGTGATCTTGAAAGTCAGCTCTTATTAGAATTTATTCTTTATCTCCATTCTGACTGAATGACCTGACAAGGAAAATATTGCCTAGAAATATATCCAGGCTATATTTGGAAAACTGTATGTCATGATTATGTTCCTATATGCCTGTTCACTGTCTGGGAAAAAAACCCCAACAAACGTGCCTGTAAACTCCTTGGAATACACAGTTGTAGAAGAAATGCTTCTTGCCTTCTAGATGTAAGAAGACTATTGTACCACCAAGTACTGCCCATGTTCTTTTACTGAACATAGGCAGAAATTATGATCCCAGCAGCAGTCATATCAATGCTTTGGTACTTTAGTAATATTTGCAATATCTAATTTCATAACATTAAGTTTTAAGTAGCATGTGGAAAAGAAAGATGAAATAATGCAAAGGATTTATTGCTTCCTAATTTAAAAGGTGATGTTGAAGTCACAGCTGACAGATCTGGGATTAAAAGGTTATCTGCTGGTTAGAAGAATGAAAGAAAGGGAGGGAGTGAGAGACAGTGTTCTGGACAATAAGGTTGAATGTGCATTTTGCATAGATGAGCAGCTTAAGTAGAAGATGCCAATTTAGATCTTATGACAGTCTTTCCCACTGTTACAACTTCTATAAAAGCTATGCTATAAAAGTGTAGTTAGAAAAAGAAGAGCCGTTAGAATAGTTGAGGCCAGTGGGTTTGTTTTTCTATTAAAATTTGTAGAAGCAATATTTTCCTCTCTGATTTATCTTGTAGCCTCCCTCCTTGTGTTTTTTTTAGCTGGTTTTGTTCATTTTCTTACATTCATACCTGTTCAATCCTGCTGTGTGAGGATAGGGGGAGAAGTTCTATTCTGAGTTGAAATTCACTTTTCTTGACCTACCAGCTGCTGCAACTCCTAACAAATAATTAAGTTGTACTGATCAGCACTGGCATTTGTTTTAATTAGGCACTCTTCAGATAGTGAACTATACTTCCATGTTTTGTAATGAGAATGAAAATTATCCTAGTGCTAAAGTGCTTTAGTGATTTGCAACTGCTCAGCTGTAAGAGATTGTGTTACATCTGATTAGTATTCAATTGTCCAGTATTTCAGAGAAGGCTGTTTTCAAAAGAAAGTGGAAAGGTTACTAGATCCTAATGCACTCTAATGCAGTTTTCCTTCAATCCAGATAAATGTTAAAAAGTAAAGAGACTTTGGATTAGGTGGACATTCTTATGTTTACAGTAAGTCTCTTGATTTTTACAGGAAAGTGGGGAGCAATTATACTGCATGAAAATTTGAATTGAAAACTTTATGTTTCCATTTCTCTGAACAGGCAGTACTTCAGCAGAAAGTCAGATTTCTACACTGTCAGGTTAAAGCAGACTCTGCTTTGCTTCCATAGAGAGTGTGGTTTTGCTACTTAATGTTGCCAGGTCCCAGGGTTTAGTTTTAATATTAATGTGATACTATGTTCAAATAAAATTTACAAGAAGGGATCCTTATTCCTCATCTTGGAAAGAAATCTGAATTTATTATTAGGAGAAAAGTAAGTACTCGCATGATAAAAGGCCTGATAAACTTTGTGGAATGTCAAGGCTTCTATCTTTTCCTAATTTGTGCTAAGGCAGTAGCAGAATGTGCTCTCTTAGTTTACTTATTCATTAGGAGAAGACTGCAAGTACATGGGCACAGATCTTTGTTCTAACTGGTAATACAATATTCAGAAGGGATCTTGGTGGAGCCCTGGCAGTTGGCAGCATATATTTTCTATTAGACAGTCTTGGAACAATCCAAAAATAAGTGCCATTGTTTCTATTGTGGGCTGCCCTCTCCAGACTTGCCATTTCAGTGATATGCCTGGTATGAAATCTGTCAACAGATGCTGGTAACACATGATGACGTCCATAGGATTACAATGGAGGTGACGCCTAATTATAACTATGGTTCGTAGAGTATTATGGTCTGCTGTAATCCAGGCTCCTTGGTGGTCGCAGATGTCCAAAAATATATGAAGAACTCTACAGGAAAGAAAGCTGAGTTGTAGTTTAGCGCTGTCTCTCTGAACATGAACACCAATTAAAATGACTTAGTTGAGGTAACATTTAGCCTGCGCCAGCTCAGGATATCAAGAAAATGCAGCCATTTGGCCATTTCGGCATTAAACACTCTTGGAAAAAAACTTTAATGTGGTTGGGCATTTCAGACAGCAACTTTAAAGAAAGCAAAAATTGTATTTTGGATGGACATGCTGTCTACAGCAGAAATTAATTAGAGAACCATGGCCTTTGTGTCTGTTGAATATATAGATGTGTACCATAAGATGAGAGACTTCTGAAGTCTGCTCCTTGACCCACTACACTTCCACTGCCCGTGTGTGCTGAAACAGCAGCTGAAAGATCTATGCAAGTGGCCCCTTGTTTCTTCAGAACTACACAGAAATAAAAAAGTATTGGAAATTAGAAAGCCTAGCCAGAGAGGGCGGGATTATTTTCTTCATTTTGCTCTGTAACCCCAAACAAGGTCAGCTCACTTCTGACCTCAGTTTTCTCACTGGTAGAAAGAGGACAGCAGTGATATTTGGCAGAACTGGTAGAAGTGATTTGTTCTATGGTCTGTCAGACTAGAGATCAGCTGTCTTTCAGTCCCTACCCTGCTGGACTGGAGTGGAAGGGGAAATCATACTAGCTTATAATGGAAGTCTTAATACATAATTTCTTTTCTTCATAACGAATGTATTTCTTAAGTTTTCAAACGTAAGTTCAACAGACTCCACAAACCTTTTAGTTTCCACTACCCCATATCTCAATAGAATTAAAAGGATCATAAGGAAATGCAGTGTCCCTTAGCTTAGGAAACCAAGAACAGCAATGCTACTTGAAATGCACACACAGTTTTTTAGCAATGTTTTTGATCTGCCAACACTACTTCATGAGCCATGTGTTAAACAGCACTCTTGCCTATTTGCAACTTTTGCTATAAGTAATTATAAGAGTAAGTGTGCTTTTTAAAAACTTTGACATGAAATGTGGTTTGTTGGATTTCCAAGGGAGGTTGTGAAATAAGTGTGGTCCCTTTTTCAGGACAGTTGTATTGTACTGTCAGGCATTAAACTGAGCTCACATATTTAACATGTGCCTTCTGCAGTCATTAAGACATGTCTGACACTATTGCCCTAACACACGTAAGGAAGGAAATGGGAACATGTTCCTTGCCTTTCTGGCCTTGTTATAGATGAATGATCTTATTCTAGCTTGCTCTGTAGCCCTGGTGCCACTGCTTTGTTAATGCAGAAGGGTTTTAATGTAGATGTCAATGTAAATGATGACCACTTGGATGAGTTTTTTATACTGGCATAAAATAAACAAGAAGATTTAAAATATTTATTTACCTCAATATTGCCCTCTTTCTGAATGCAAATCTTGATGACACCGAAAGTTGTGCATGAATGAGGATTTTGGAAAAGACACTTAAGGAGAAAAGCTGTGTCTTTTCAGTCTTCAGCAGTGCATATCAGATTACATTTCCAGTGTGACCTGTAAGGATTTATCTGCATTACCTCCTTTGGCTGGTAATATAATTCCTGTTGTCTTTGCAAGCAAAAAAAAAAAAAAAAAAAAAAAAAAAAAAAAAAAAAAAAAAAAAAGGGCATTTGGAAATCACATGTACGGCAAATTATTTGGCAGGAGCTATCAGAACTATGGATTATGGACAATGTTATTTTTCTTACGTTGCTGCAGATTTATTAAGTTCAGCAGATTTGAGAGGTTCATTTCAGCCTGAGAAATTGACCTTGTGTTCAGTCTGACTTCAGAGTCTATAAATAGAGTTACAGTCAGTATCCTGGATTTACTCCGAAGTTTGCTTGGTCTTCTATGGATGGAATCTAAGTAGGTTTCTTATCAGAAACCTCTTCCTGTAAGAATTCTACTGGTGAGTGAGAAGACAGATGTAGGGGAAAGAAACAACTTCATTCTTCACTGGGCAAGAAAAAAAAGCAAGGATGAATGAATGAAAATTAAATGTAAGGTAGAAAAGGGTTGGCAGGAGAGGCTGGATGCCACCAGCAAAATTAAGTATTACAGAACCACTTCTCATGGATTTACAGGCTCCAGACTGAAATCATTGTTGTGGAGAATATAACAATATCTGCAATGTATAGAGGGCATTCCAGCCTAGGTCTTCCTCTTTTACTGAGATTTTCTGGAAATAAAATTGGTTTGGTTTTTGTTTTGTTTGTTTTAAACCACATAAAACGATTTCCTTGAATAATGAGCCTTGGGGTTAGCCTCGCATGGCAGACACAGCAACCACCACTAGAGGGTTTTTACTGAGGTGGCACTTTTTACCCACTTGGAATACCCGTGAGATTGCTCAGAAGGCACGGATTCCCCTCTGCAAGTGAGCAACATGAGCAGGGTGTGGACACGAATGTAGGAGGTGTGAGGGAAGCAAAAGGTCCTCTCCTTTCTAAGAGAGTATGAACCTTCTCATTACTTGTTCCTAGTATTAACCTGTTAGCAGTTGCATATTTCTTATAAAGAGGATATTTCTTATAAAGAGTTGAACTGCTTTCAGGATGGGATTGAATATGCCATGAGGAAAGTCATCCAGAGACAAAAGCAGAATAATAATGGAAAAACCATGTGCCATGGTAGCATATGCTATTTCATATGCTGAGTCCTGCACTTCAGATCTCTCCCTCCCTTACCTTTTATGCAGATAATTAGGATTATGGGAGTGTCTTGGGAATTCTGTTGGCTGAAATGCAGGATTTTCTATTAGTATTACTACTTAAAAAGTGCCAACAATTTCACCTTATTTAGACATTTTTTTTCCTAGTGTTCAGCAAGTATTTGGCTGTCTTGTATAGAATAGCAATGTCTTGCCAAATGATACGTTACTGTATATGCAGAGTGCACCTTGTGAAACACAAGTTTCAGCATTCCAAGACCAAATGCTCCTTCCTTGGGTGCATCAAGAATTTTCTTTTCAAACAGTGGATGCCAAAAGCTCTAGCATTAAGAGCACACCAAGAAGATCTCTTGCTTTCTTTTAAATCCTATGTGTGTTCTCAGTGGGAGGTGGCTCCATAGAAGGTCTGCCTGAGAACTTGGTAGTCAATAGAAAAATGTATTTTTTTTCTGCAACAGCATGTCTTGATTTCTCAGCATATACTGTAACTGTCCCAAGTGTTAGACACTGATGCAACAGAAGGCCATGGAGTGGCAATTTCTCTTATCTTATGAAGAGTTGCCATGAGAGCAGAAGGAGTCTCTGTAGAAATAGGGGATATGTTTATGGCTTGTTCTCTACAATTTACAATTTAGAGATTAGTGCTTTTTAAAATAGTAACATGTTAAATTCCTCTTGCTGATGTTACTTGCATGGAATGGTGCTTGAGAAGTGCATGCTGAAAGGATAGTGGAACATTCATATTTTCTCTTGGAAGCTGTCAATAAGGTGTGCAGCCCTGAATACTGTGGTGCTGGTATATAAAGGAAAAATCAAAGAAAACTATTATGAAATTCACTTTACTAGAAATGATTATGTAGGTACTTTCTTTGAATGGGAAAGTTTTCTTTACCAGTACTAAGTGAGAGAAATCAATGTATTACTCAATATTATCTTTTCTATTTAAAATCAAATGAACCTCTCAATGTTGACCCATTCTAGGCTCTGTAAGCACTTACATGTTGTCAAATCAATAATTCCCATGGTCTCAGTTTAGCTGTTAATTGCCATTGACCCCCAAATATCTGCCAGCAACAGATTATGAAAAGAAATTTTAAGAACCATTTTATAAAGGGAAGCAAAAGCTACCTGCTTCCTTCACTCATAGATACACACCACAACCTCCCCTGAAATTCCTATAGCAAAATGTCTGTCTGTAGATGCACCAATCCAATTAGTAAGACAATAAGGATTGGAAGAAAGTATGGATCTAAGTGGGTTTCCATAAGCTGCAACCAATGTGCTTAAGAGCTAGAGAAAAGCTGTGTGTTAAGCAGTGGACTTTGCAATAATCTCTTGGGGGTGGGATGTCTGCACCTTGTCGGAATCTCTGTTTGGGTCACTGGAGAGCTGAAGAGAAAGGCATGGAAGGTGTTTGCCTGGAAGGCCTCTGAGGGTTTTCAGCCCTGAGACCACAGTAAAAATGAATCCATGCTTATACAATTTCTGGCCCTGTGCAAACAAAAGTAGGGCTGGGGTAAATTCTGTAAACCAATGAATATCTGTAAGAAAATATCATGATTCCATCATCAATTTCCAAATTGAACTAAAACAGCTTTGAAAATGATTTTTTACTGCTTTTGGCCAATGGGGCCAGGTCAAAAATCTTTCATTAAAACCATCAAAAGATATTAGGATGGAAAAATCAAAGGCCAACAAATGATTCACGTGAATTGATCACTTTTGCATAAATTCTGATCCCTTTAATGTCTTTTAATTTAGCTAGTAATTTCTGAATTGCACTGTACAGTTCTGCTGATTAATTTCAAAAAGACCGAGCATTAAGATTTTCTTTAGTTGCAAATGGTGATTAATATGTAGATATTAGTAGCATTTTAGAAATTGTACTGCAGACCCTGCTTACATAAGAATGCATTGGATTTGCAGCTGGATTGCAGGTAGATATGATGCAGAGAGAAACATAAATGAAATCGAATTAGATGGAATTGGTGTTGCTTTGCTTTGTCCCAAGTCAAAACATGTCCCTCCTGTGTGTTGTTTTAGATCCTTACAAATAAACAAATATAAAAGTGCTTACACAGTTGGCAAAGTTGAGTTGGTTTCAATGGCTTTACTGCTAAGCATAATTTCTTCTGAGCTATAATTGTTGGGATAAACAATGTGTAGCTGATGTGGTATTCCTCCACTGTGAACACTGAGAAGTTGCTGACTGAGTATCTCCTTTATGGCCATGCATTCTTTACTGTCAGCTGATACCAGAAGGAGAGTGTATTCACACTGAGCACTCAATTTCTTCCTTAATTAAATTTCATTCCTTGTAGTTCGGGGTACTTTTCATATCTTCAGTGTTTGGGGAACACCATTTCATTGTGATAAGAGTATGTGATGTTTGTTCTTAGATCACTGAATTTGTTGGTTTGAAATATGCCTCAGGCTGAGAGACTTGATGCATAAATGTTATAACTACACAGGTCCTATACCATGCTCTATTCCTACATCATAAAATTTGGCATGTGTTTAAAGATAGAAGGTTCCTCTTTTCACATCGTTTAACCAGCAGACACAGTGTTGTGATCACCCTCTGTGTCTTTTTCTGTCCAGAACCTGTGGTAGCTCTTCCTGCTGGCAGTACAAGGAACACTTCAGTACAGATCAAGGCAACGTGGTCTCAGTAATCCTCAAACTACTGGTGTGAAAGGCTTGCAGGGCAGGTGTTACTGCTCTGCAGCAAGAGACAGAGGCAGAAGGCTTTGAAATGCAATGATCTCCTCTTGTGAAAGTGTCTCCTACTTGAAATGGTAGCTTGTAGAAATACACTTCATACTTTTGAGGGCCTGTCCAGAGGGAAGCAGAAGGTGACAGCTGTCTGGCTGATTTTTAGTTAGTTTCTATAATTGGAACTAAAATTTCTGAGTGTGCACAAAGGGGAGTAAATAAATCCTAAATTTACATCCTAAATGCAAGAAGGGACATTGCTGGTCCTGTGTCTGTTCCTGTGTCTGGTCCTGGTTTTACCCACTTTTGATTTATAAGGACACATCACTGTCCATGTCTACATCTCCAACAGGGGCTGTAATACCTGTGTGCTGGCTTTGATAAGTGTTTACTGTACTTGATATGAGTAAGATTTTCCATTTACTTCAAATGCTTCCTCCCAACTGCTCTTAACTGCCAGAATTCCTTCAACTTGAAATCTGATGTTTGTTTTCATTTCTGTTCAAAAAATTTAAATTAAAGAAGTCCAGCCATCCATTACTTTGATAACTAATTTAGAGCAGACTGATTCTAATCTTAACTGCCCCTCTGAAAAGCCTTGCTCAGCCCCACTACCATAGCAGGAGTCTCTGGAAAGTGACTACCCCAGGCTAAAATTAGCATCCATGATTATTCCTTAAGCATCTAAGGAAACACTCATATTTTTTATAGGTGTTGAACACCCAGGCATTTCCACTGACGTCAGGAGGAACTTCTGTCTATTTTGCAGCTTTGAAAATCAGCCTGCTATTTTGGCAGTCACAGAAAGGCTTAGCTATCTAGCACTAAGTGATTTTTTTTAACTCTGTTTTATATTTAATCTTGGCACCAGTGTAACTTTTCACTGCTGCAAGACTTAAGATATTTGACTCTTTAATGTGAACTGGTACCCAGCTGCATTGAATTCAATTTTTGAAAAAGCAAAAAACCCCAAACACCCAGCTATAAATGATTGTGTAGCTCTGGGGTATTTTTTCACCTAGAGGAGTTCCTTTGAGCTATGAAAACCTCTATAATCCAAGCTCATCTCCAGCTCTGGAGACTAGTTCCACCACGATTTCTTTGGCAGAATAGCTGATCTACTGATTCTACTATCCATAGGCTTCCAATCCCCTTCATTTGCTGGTACAGTGATCTTCTGCTATATGCCAGATCATGGAAGAAATTTGAGGCAACCCTCCCTCTTCTTAATACTTCTTAATCCTAAATCATCTCAGTAATGTAGTTTGCAGTGCAGCCCCACAAGCAGCTGTATCTGTGCATGCACATATTATGTACAATGCACTTGTCATCCATCTGGCATTATAGTAAAAGACAAGCAAAACACCAGACATGAGGCTGAAGTTGGTTTTCTTTCCTTTCCTTTTGTCTAAGGACTTCATCCCCATAAATGAGCACAGCTCCCAGCATGGCTCCTATTGAGAAGAGAGACACTATAAACAAAGAACTGTTTATTTAATTGATAAAGGAGTTAGCTTATCACAAACTGTCTAAAAGTGTTGTTTATGCCTTCAGCAGTTACAGTCATCATTGTTTATTTACCCATCTATTCTTAGTTAAGTTGAGAACAGGTTACTTAGTTACATTTTTTATATATAATCAAATTATTCAAAGATCCCAAATAATGTTTTGCTATTTATTCTGGTTTAAAGAAAACATGAGTAATTTAGGAACCAGAGCCTCACTAAATATTGTTTAGAAACTCTGAAATTTGTCTGAAATCTGCTGTCTTACAGGATATTTTAAATGTTTTAGAAAATGTTATTCTATAGATAATGCCTCATAAAAAATAATTAAAGCATAAACAAATTAACCCAGTATGTTTAAGTGGTATCTTTAACCACAGAAATAATGACTAAATTCTTCAAAAATCAGTTTCTTAAAACAAGCATGAAATAAAAATTGTATTTTTTTAGTCATCAGTTACAATAGTGAAGTAATTGACATGGACAGATTATGTGCTTTGTGTATTGAGAAATACTACATTGAGTAATGTGGGGTATATGCCACAGAGGAGCCTTTTGATGCATAATTGGGAATTAATGTATGAGGTTTTCCCTTCTCTATGAGAGTCTCAACTGAAACCTTAGTTTAGATTACAAGTGAAACTAGATTTGGTTATCTCCAAATGTACTAGAGCAAACACAACATTAACTGTGTAAATGTTTTGGGATCTAACTATTGACATATTTTTCTATAATTTATTGGTGTCAGAGACTTAAGGATGTGTGTTTTGGTGAGGGTGAAATTGAAAAAACTTTCAGGATCTGTCAGAAGACTTGCTTTCATGATTATGGAAGTGCTTTAAAGAATGTTGCTAAATTGGATAGGAACGTAGTTTTATCCCACTCTGACTGTATTGACAAATTTATAATGGATTTACTTACTCACCTGGCAATGCAGTGTATAATTACTGGATAAAGATAGCATGGTGAAGAAAATCAACAGAGAAAGCAAAGACATTTGGAAATCCAGTCTACTAAATCCTGGATTAGCCTACTTTAATTAATCCTTCTATTTCCAGAGGGCATACCTTTAGTTCCTTCCATACTGTAACGTGTGAATGCTTCTTTCATCTCATCCTAAATTGTATTTGGCCATTAAAATATGTATCTGCTGAAACAAAACTGTTAGCCAACACTCATAGTTCATGGGCTCTTGGGAAACGAGGAGGAACACTGTAAGGTACAGCTGGTGGAAGAAGAACCTAAGAATGGAAACAATAGGAGATCCTATCTCTTTGTGAAGAAGGTTCATTTGGCACTGACAGGGTAGTGGTAATGCATGTTCTTTGTTTAATCCACTGGAGAGAAAGCCCCAGGCAGTATGAGGGGCTTTGACTTCCCATTTGAAACACACCTGCAGATTTTTCCCTTGGAGATGTCACCACAGTATCCCTTTTGGGATTACTTATACTTCATTTTCAGCTCCCCACAGGGAGAGACAAAAAAAACAGAGATTGTTCTTTTCTTCTGTAATAGTGAAGAAGTGGAGAATTGGAAAAGAATATATAGGGAGAGAGAAAACACTAAAATGGCTGGTCTCAGATATTCTATCATTGCTGAAGCAGTTCCCACCAAACCTGTTGGCACTTTTAATGCAAATCTTTTCCTGAAGAGGCCCTCTAGTTTGTTGATACTCCTGTGAAGCAGAAATACAGGAAAGGTGGTGCTCCAGAATTAACTTATTCTGAGCCACATAGAAATGGTTGAATTTCTTTTGACCCTATCACATTTCAACTTTTTGTCCCATATTTTGGTCACATAACGTATGAAATACTTTTTCCTATGCTTTTTTTTCCCCCTCATTTTTTCAATATTTAGATCCTTTGTCTAACTAGCATTTTGAGTGAGACTTCTCAAATGTCACTTTGCTCAAAAGTGGTCCAGAAAGCACCAGAATGCAAATAGGTCTCTGTTCCATTAACTGAGCATGCCTTTGAAAGTATCAGGAGCTGTCTTAATTTTGTTCACCCAAGATCTATATCTAAAAGCCTTGCAGAGAGCAAGAGAGAGGGTGCATGGAAAAGAGATATTTGGGAGCTAGCATTAGTACTTTGGAGTATCTCACAGAACCTACACACTTCATGCTCTGCAAGCTCTCTGCTTGGATCCCTACTGCCCTGCTTGACTGGCTGGGGAGGGGTGTTTGGACAGCACTTTGAGATGTGAATATGTACCTCTGTACAAATGCAAAGATGCAGTCTTTATTACATGGATGACAGGGTCCATTAAAACTCTTATAAAAATGCGTACTTTTCTTTGTGGCACTCAATTTTGTGCAGTGTAGTGGCAAATCTATTTTAATGCCCTGACAACTGGGCAAGAACTAATTTATTTCTAGGCATGCACTGTGAGGTTCTGTAGCACAAAGTGATTGGGAGTGCTGTGTAAGATGTTAGTAGCTATACTACTGCAGGTTGTAATGTCAGGCTTGCTTGTTTATAGAGTGTAGATGCAAGCTCTGCAAAGTGCAGTGTATCAGAGCAGAGAATATTTGGTTAGGATGCTCTAAAGTTAGCTTACCCTGGTAGAGGAAAATACTGTTGTTCCATGCAAATAGCTGGCAGTCCTCAGAGGTTCAGGCTGGATGCTGTGAACTCCCTGCCATGCTGTGAAGGAGTACCCTGGTTCAGTCAGAAAGGCACAGGTCCTTGGGGGTGATGCACCTCTATTTCTGCAGATTTCAGTAGGAGGCATTTTGAAGGGCAAAATTTGGCAGTGCTGCATGTAACAGAAAAAAGTCTCCCGTGATTTGTTAATTGTTGAATTAATAAATGCTAGAAACAATATGGCAAATTTAAAGAGATCAACATGTTCATAAACTTTTCCTTTGAGGGAAATACAAAATCAACATCTGAAAAGAAAAGATAAAGCCATTGACCAAAAATTGATTATTCAAAACTTTGTATTTGTATTGTTTCATTGATTCAGTTTTTTGCTTGTGTTTGGTTTTGTTTACAAAACTTTTACTGCCATTTAAGAATCGTGTTCTGAATATACTTAATTTGCAGATAATTTTTTCAGCAATATTTGTTTTTTGAGGATTATGAAATACAAGTTCTTCACTTTCTACAGCATTTTAAGTTTTCAAAATGTACATGAGACTATGAAATACACTCCATTGTAAGGATTAACAGAGCCCATCTAATTCAACATTTAGAGGTCTCAGTCCATGGAATGTATTTATATTTCACCTCTACTGTGGGATAAAGGGTTTGGACATGTTAAGAGGTTTTATAACTTGAAAGAAGTTGTACAGAAAGCTGTGGAAGAGCAAGAACTCAAACACTGAGTCACACAGCCTGTCTCTTCACTTTCATTGGAGAAAGCAATTTAATATGGGGGCTATTATAACTTGAAATTTGTTAGTAATTTGAGAATTTTGTTTACTACACAGACCATACCATTATTTACCATTCTCTAAAGCTAATCTTCCACATTGAGAATGTGCATTGAATAATGCTATGTAATCCAAAATCCAGAGGTATTAATTCTGTTATGATGAGGTATTAACATACCTGTTGGTTTATATAAAAGGCAAAGAGAGTAGAGTCATCAAAAGACTGCTGTGTAACTGTAAATGATGTCATGCATATTGTTACTGAAGTAGAAGGAAAAATTAAGAGGTAAGATCATTACAAACAGCAAGAGATTGCTCCCCATTTCTCCATCTACTACTGGCTACTATGAATTATCCAGGGCTGACATAATACAGATGGACTTGTGCATTTCGACAAAGGATTCTCATAGAGCATTGCCTGGATGCTGTTGGGGACCATCTTTTTTTCCAGGGATTCATGAATATGATGTGAATGAACAAACTGTACTGCAAAAATAGTCATTCACATGCAAGAGAAAGCTGACTTGCACTGCTTAGCAAGGTGGTGACATTATTAATTAAAAGTCTCAGTATTGCAAAGCCTTCCGAGTGGAATATTCTGATAGCTCTCACACCCCAGCCCATGATGAAAGATAACCTTGTGCTGAAGATGGACATTTAATTTATTGGTTGGGAATGTGTGGCTGATGGGAACCTTTCACTTTTAGGTCAGTGTTTTGAACCCAGGCCAGGTGAGTAAGTGACAAGGTTGCTAACACATGCAGACTGTTTGGCAATATCTATGAGGTGAGTTGTACGCTCAGTTTAGCTCTCAGGGGGACAGGTGTCCCCATCACTTAAACCACCAGAAATGGCAGCTTCATTGGAGGTGCCCAAAACTGACCTTATTAGTGAGAGGTAGGGACAGTGACTTTTCATCCTAGAGGTGAAAGCTAAAAAAATTTCTGTATGTGAAAATGCTTTCTCAGATTGCATTTGTGGGGTTACTCACAGTCATTGCTATTCTTAGTTCCCCAAGCCACTTCTTTCTCCATACTGGAGGGGTTGGCACATTCACTAAGGAGCTGAGGAGAGAAGAATAACTAGCATGTAACTAGATTTACAGTAGTAGGTAACTGGTTCATGCTAAAAAGCTCGATTTGGTTTTTAAATGCAGAATTAATGCTGTATGACAGTGAACAGATACTGAAGATGTTGGTAGATATGTGTTGCTTTCTGTCTGTTCAGAGTAGGTTCTGGTTTTGATTCATTTTTTTTCACAGCTCTATATGTACAAGACATTTATAGTTTTGTCAACTTCCTAATCTCTCTTGCTGCTGTTTCTTTAATGGGCTTTTTTTCAGGGTAGTGTTTGAGCATCTCAAAAACACTAATTAATGGTTATTTCCCCCAAAAATAGTGCTGTGGAATATGGAGGGTTTATTATTATCCTTGGATACAGAAGTGGGATGCTGAAAAGCACTCAGCTATGGCTAACATTTGCTCCCATTGTTGTGGAAAGGATTATAGTCCCTTGTGAGGAATCAGGGGTCATAATTTGCACAGCATTTAAGACAGTAAAAACATTTTTAAAATTCTTAAGTGCCTTAAAAGCTGGGGAGAAAACACAAATGTCAAGGTGTCTTCTCAAGGATGATAATACAGACCTCAGAAAATGTGTGTCCCCATAGAACAGATCATGGAATACACTTCCATTTTATTTTGGTTTGTTTAGTTTCCCATAAACACTGTTCTGCCTATTGACTTTGACTCTCCCTCTAGCCTCTATTTCATCCACTGTGTTTCATTATTGTTCTCTGTCTTCATGATCTTCTTTTCTTTTTCTCCAATGTCACTGACAAATCTCCAATATTAGATTTCTTTTTGCTAAGGGAAATTAGAGGGTCATAGGAAAATAGAAGATGGAAATGGGGATCACCACTTAAAGAACACCCTGACAGAAACAAAATTTATAGCTACCTGTTGCTTGCCAAGTGCTCGGATTCCTACAAGGGAGTTGTTTTCTGCTGAGTGACTCCT
This sequence comes from Cettia cetti, assembly GCA_013401135.1. Taxonomy (NCBI): domain Eukaryota; kingdom Metazoa; phylum Chordata; class Aves; order Passeriformes; family Sylviidae; genus Cettia; species Cettia cetti. Next base: position 13,451 of record VZUI01024311.1, on the reverse strand, counting down.
TATTTTATAGTCTTTGGATCACTTATCTGTCAGGACACAGTCTGGCAGGAAAAACAGCCTTCTTGATATTCTTCCTGTTCAAGGCTGTAGATATCAGTTAGGATATGAATCTTCCATGAAGATCATAGAAAGTATGATTGGGAGAAGTGAGACTTCTTTCTTGTCTGAATCTGGCTTTCTTCAAGTTATTTCACTGATTTGTTAAGATTGGTTTGAATTGTAGCTCTGTCATGAAACATGCTTGCAGAGCCATCGTTTTGCTGTCTTACTAAAATGTGATAAGCATGCACTCTGTTCTCTTATCCAAATGAGTAAGTAAAGGGTAGTACAGGAAATGCTTCAGGGCAGATTCCTACAGAAGTCTATTTAATAAGCCCTTCCACTTAAAGTGGGCCACTACTCACCATTAGTAGGAATAAACTCTCTGACTTGCTAAACACAGGGGTTTTTCCCCATGGTTTTGTGTTTAGTTTTCCTCTTTGATAAATAACTGGCTGCTATTGCAACCAACTTAGGTACATGACATAAAAGAGATCTGCTTCTGTAGGCTCTGGGTGGGGGACCTTTAAAATACTTTGGCTTAACCAGTGCAGCTAGGACTGATGGCTAGAGTCTAGATAAAATCATGAGCAGAGGACATGTGTGTACCTAAATGCAGGCTTAGAACTGTGGTGCAACGTAAGTTTCTGCTTGCTTGTCCTTGGAAGTTTAATTTTTAATATAAGATTAGATTTAGGAGAAGCTGATGCTTACTTACCTAGTTTCTGACTTTTGTATAAACAAAATATGCCAGACCTTTGAAAAGACTGTGTTTATCCCTTTTTTTTATTAAAATTGCCTCATGTAAATTTAACACAGACCATTCTGGTCTGCTCAGGTGATGGGAGTGTGTTAAAAACCACTCCGAATTCAGAGAAGACATGAGAAGCAGGAAGAGTGTTGGGGTTTTTCCCCTCTCAGTTCCTTTGTCTTTCTAATTCCTTCACCTTAACAAATCGAGTAGCTTGCAATTGTAAAGATAAGAATGAGTAAAGATATCTTACTATTTTTATAATGCAAGATAAAACCATACCCCTGCTTTTAGTAACAGTTTTCATAGGATCCCTACATCTTTTATTTCTGTGTTATTTTTCTGAGTAGGCTTCTCTTATTTGCATGATACTTAAAATTCCAAAAATTAAAAGTAGATTTACACCAGCATTTTTGTATGGTTCCTTAGTACCTTTTAGTTTCAAATGGGATTTTTAATATTGCACGTGTTCTTACTTCTGAACTATCAAAGTTTTTGTTTGAAAATACATTTTGAATAGGCATTTTCATTTTAAATTGAAAAATACTCGAACAGACCCTATGATACTGCATGTATTTTGAGAAGTCACATAGTTGGATTTTACAGATGCTTTCTTAAAGCTTTCTTAATGGGTGTCATCAACCGTACTGAAAAAGGAAGGGGCTTCCTTCAGGGAATAGAGCTGTTGGAACATTATATTCATGGTCCATTAAAGCTCTGAGCTGTCTGAACACTTACTTTAATTTTCACACTTAAACCTGAGGCTTCTCTCTTGCATGTAAAAATGGGCTTATGTACCTAAAACTTCTCTGCCTTTTCCAGATATCTCAGGTGATCCAATAAAGATATCTGCCTGCTCCTAATAAACTGCAATTTTTAAACTGTCTTAGCCTCTTCAAAGAGCTTGTGAAACCTCTCAGCTTCCTTCCTGTTCCTTCCTGTTCTTTCCTTAAGAAAAAGAGAGAGAGGTGAGGTTAGTGCAGGCAGTGACCCATACTAAATTTTCCATGCAACTTGCTACAGCCTGAGGTGTCTTTTTTCCAGTTTAGGCCACTGGGACAACATAAACTTTCTCTGTTGCCTCCTCTGAAAGAAAGAACTGTTCTTCAAGGGTGAAGAATAATTAAATAATTTATTTACATGCTCTGGGTGGTTTTTTGGTAATAGTGAGCACTGTAAAGGAGACGTGCAGTCATTCAGTACTGGAGGGGGTTGCCTGTTCTGCAGGAAACCCTAGACTCACACGGGATTAGGCCAGCTGCTTTGCAAGGACTGAGGTCTCCCCAGGCTCTTCCATGCAAGCAAAACGCAGAGTGCCAATAAGACATGTGCAAAGTCCTGTGTGATGAATGCATCCCTTTTTGGTGACTTCTCCTGTGAGTGATAAAACTAAGGGACTGGAAGGAAGTTCCCTCAGTAGAGCAGGTCTGCTGACAGTGCAGAATGTGCCAGCGTATCATCTGTTCAGCTATATGGATGGATGTACTGGAGCAGGAAGGACTTACCCCAGCTTTGGATTTGGGATACTTGTGATGGAGCTTCTACTCACTTCCATTGTGAGATGGTTCAGTGCTTATCCTTTCTGGTGTTCCCAGGAATTTGGCTTTGACACAGTGCCTGTGATATGAGGGTTTCCTTTTAACAACATTTTGGAATAGGCTAAACATTTCCCCTACCTTAACCTTCATGCCATCCTTCACAGTATTTTCTCTCTGCTTCACTTGGGTTGTTGCTGTGCTCTGGTACATTTGGTGTTAAAATTCCACTTTGCTTCCTGGTGTTTTGACGTGATCCAGTTGTACTGGTGAAGCACCTCTCCTGTTAGAGTTATTCTAGTTATTTTACTAACATGTGCCAATGCATTTGGGTTTCCACTGCAAGGGAAAAGCAGAGCAAGGGAACAGTTAATAATTCAAGCCAACAGCTAAAATGTAAGATTTTATTTATTTTCAATTCATAAAATATACTCATGCATGTATACAAGTATAGCTGCTCTAGATGCTCTAGGAACAGCTGAAAGATACCATGTGTAGTTATTGGTTTCTATCAATCTAGTTTAGAAGTGCTGTGCAATTTTCTGCTGCATTTCACCTTCCAGCTCTTCTTTTGGGAACAGAATAAACAGTTAAGAGAACGAGTGCCAGCACAGACTGTATTCTAAGTGCAGAGAAAATCCCTGACTCTGCAGCCATCAGAACATGCTGTGGACACAAGAGCTAGGAGATCATGTTGCAGGTTCACAACTTATGTTTTAAAACATGGATAACAGTCAGATGGGAAATTCTTCAAGGGGAAACCTCAATTTGGCCTACTGGGAATGTTCTGGCAGAGCTCCTTCTGTGACACCCTTGTCATGCACCCAGAGCCCAGTAATGTTCTGTATAATTACAGAGTGAATCACTGCATCCCATTTAGCCTAGAAGTAATGAAGACCCTCAGCTAACACAAAGAGAGAGGAAAAGCCCTTTAGAAGAACGGCTGTAAAGCAGTTTCAAGAAACAACTCTATCAGACATAAATAATTCAGGATAATATGTATGTAAACAAATGGGTGAATGTTTGCATTTGAAGTTAATTTTAGTCAGGTGTGGTCTTCTGCTCTGGATACTAGAATTTAATGTCCACGGAAAAGAAGTTGTGCTTGTTTTCCTTAGCAGGCACAGAAAGTATTACATTTCCAACTCAAGCAAAACCAGATGAGTCCTTTGAGCAAGTAGTCTTTCTCAGGCTACTGATAGGAGTATGGACAAGCAGACACATGGCTTTTGAAATAAATATTAATTTTGAACACTTATAAATACTATAGCAGACAGAAATTGATTTGAGTTGGAGTGAGTGAAAGGCAGAGTTAACCTTGATATGAGCTACATGTACTAAACAGGATACAGTGCTTCATCAGGCTGGATCCACTTCTGAATTTCAGTACTGAGTGCAAGCAAAGAAATCCTTCTGAATTTGTGGAGTGTATCCCCTGTGGACGCAAGTTATGCTGCTGTTTTAGTGATATTCATTATGGACATGCTGTTGGTGCCAAACTAGAAATTCACATTTTCAGGAGGTGGAACAAGTTGTCTTGACTCACAAGTGTTAGAGGGTGTGGTGACTGGTGCTTTCTCTGTTGCCTTTATCCATATTATTATGTGCACATGTGAAACTTGTTATCATAGTTATCTTGTTTTCTGGCTTTGAACCACTATCAAAAGTAAGTTATCATTACACTGACATAAAAAGGACATGTGGGCTTTTACAGAACTGTAGGACAACTCAGATCTCACAGATAGCAATTTTTCTCAGCAAAGCATGTCTTTCATTGTGCCTTTGTAAAAATATTTGTGTAAATTGGGCATACCCTATTCTTTTTTTGGCATTATCTGCAGTTGATTGGTAATTACTTAGGGATATCTCCTTTTGCTGCCCCTTGGTTCCAATTTTATTTGTCAGAGACTTGTAAAATTAAGTGGCCTGAGTAAATTACCAGGTAAGAAGTTTTTTTCCCCATAAGTATACATTTTGCCATCACAGATCTGTGAATTGTGCAGCATAAGGTATTAGTAGTCTTCACAAGGAGGCTAAGTGGGCATAGAACATAAACTGCATTCTTCTTCCTGAAGTTAGTGTTTTGAAAATAGACCTGTGACAGCAGAAGACAATTAATGGTGCATTAAGAGAACATTCACCTGTGGGACTGCAAATTCTTTGGCTTCCTGCCCTGCATCCCTTCTTCTGGGGTCTCTCCTCTCAGAATGTTAGCAAACTTTCTTTTGTAATAACAAACTTGGAGAGGAGAATTTTTTATTTATTTATATTTTCAATTTGTAGAGCCACTTAGGGTAAATAAATCCTAAAAAGAAATGTCTAGCTTTGTAGACACTTATTTGTATCCTTCCTAGTATTCAGCTTGGTGCCTTCAGTCCTGCTTTGTTTCTCTTGGCAATCTGATACTCTGAAATGTTCTGTACAGCTCAGCAGAAAAAGGAATTTGCTTTGTCTAAGTCATTCAATAGCTTTTAAATCCCAATGGATTACAAATTTCCAGGGTACTATATGCTAGCTGTATCTTGAGCTCCAGATCTTGAACGTGCTTTGAATTGTTTCTCAATATCTATGAATAGAATTGTTGGTTAAAGCCAAAGCAGTGAGAACAAGAGGTATCAAAGTAAGAATAGAGGAATGAGGGTTAAATAAAATGTGGATTGAGGAAACTTAAAATTTGCAATTTAAATTGTGTGTAGTAGCCTTCATGCAGTCAGTAATGAATTGCATCACTGAAACATAGTTAACACTTCCCCAGGTTTCATTTCTATAAACATGTTTAGTCCTGGGAAAAACAAGCGAGTTGGGAATTCATCAACCTTAAGAAGCCACACACCAAGAGTCTGCTGTGAAGTTCTGCAGTGGCATTTCCATGAGGCACAGGACAACTGTCAGAAAGGGACAGATAGCACCAAGTCATGGCCTGGGGCATTGATTAAACAGAAAACTCAGCAACTGTAGTTTAAATAAAAGATGTAACTCTCTTATTCTAGATATAGAAGGTAATCAAAACTATCTAGATAGAGATGGTCTAAATCAAGACTTCTATCACAGTAGAGTTCTGCTTCGGCAGAACTTGTTATCTCATGGATGAAGGCCTTGTGTAATTCCAAGTTTATCCTTCAAAATGCTACAAATGCATTACAACTGGAAAGAATCTTAAATAACCTACAAATATAAAAAAGCAGATAATAAAAACCACTCTGTCATCAAACTATTGAAAACAGCTTGACTCAGCAGTAGCAGCATCTTTTCCTTGTCTATATCACAGCAACATAGGCTGATTATTGTCTGCATAGAATGAATAAGATGAGAAAACCATTCTTCTCTCAGGAAATTCAGTGCCATAAAAATCTCCATTTTCAAGAGAAACTATTTAAATTATTTGAAAACTTTGTGATCTTTGGGTAAAACTTATGTTTTGTGTCCATCAGTGCAATGTCAAGTAAGTTGATTCATATATATATGAGTTAAGAAGTGCCAGGATCCCTTTCTTCTTAAGAAACTGAGAAGTAGATTTCTTCACAGTAGGCATCAGATTAATATTTTAAGATTTCTCAACTGGTGAAGTTGTTGCCAATAAACTCTTAATTAAATGAAAAATGAGGAAAACTCATTTACTTGAGTGGTACAAGATGAACATTTATCATAAATATCTAAAAGAAGAGATGGAAATGATGGAAATGGCTGAGGTTTTTCTCCAACTTCCTTTCCGAGTTTATTATGGTGTGCTTTGAACAGTTCTACAAACTACAGTAACATCTGCAAATCAACACATGTCAATCACTTATGCTTAATTCATGAAAGGCTCATTTATTTAAAGGTTCAGATTTCTAAATTTATTGCCAAATTGCCATGCAGGGTTCATGTGCATTTACCCTTGAGTTCTTTCAGCTTTTTTTTTTCTGCATTGCAATAGTATTATTCCTTCCAAGAAGCTTGTAATAATTTTTAATGTTTGCAAATGACTTAATGTGGTGCTAAGCCTTTTGAGATACATACCACCAAAACAAAATACTGCTTAAGGCAGACAAATTAGTCTTATAAACTAGATCCTAACCTTATAATGATCCAAACCAAATGCTATCCTAACACTCCATCATGTCATGCCCTGAGGGTGGAGGTGGCTAGATCTGCTGTGAGGATTGGTATGCTCTGGTTTCAGATCTCTCATGAACTCAGTAAAGCTATTTACCTTAAAATGAGGAGTGTTCTGCCTCCTGAATGGAACCTAACATCCCTTTATTTAAATGTGTTTGCAGATATGCTTCAGTTGCAAGCCTACTTATCCCTATATACACACAGAACAACTTACATCCCTACCTACAATTCATCCTCTGCATGTCAACATGGACCCCTGCCCAGAATCACTTCCAATGTTTTCTTCTCTCTCTCCTCCTTTTTCTGGGTGCCTAGAATTAGGGATGTCACTGCACAGCTTTGCCATATCCATAGCACTTCCTGCTTCCTTTCTTCAATATCATCTTCAATAGGAGAAGATGATAAAAGGAAGCTGTTCCTTAGTGCAGGAGCACTGAGAAAAGATCCCATTAAGCTGCCATTCAATTCTTCACATAAACTGAGTTAAACCCAACAGCAGTCACAATGTTTTTCTTTAAGAAAAGGTCACTTTTTAAAGATTAGGCCATTTGGGAAAATTCAGTGCATGTTTTCTTAAAGTATCAAATCTGTCTAGAATTTGCAGAATTCAATTCCAGGGAAGAGCTTTGTCTTAATCTACTGGCCTTCCTTATTCTGTTTCTGAGAGATCAGAAATTAAACAGTCTAAAGGAACAGGCCAAAGGGAATTTCTTATTTACAACTGGGGTATATCTTGGTTTTTTAAAAAACTATTTGAATTAAATGTTTTTAAAACTGGAAATTTGATGTAGCAAAAGAAGGGGAATTCCAAATTTAAGATAATTTTAAGAAGCTGAAGTCTAACTTACTAAAAATGTTTAGTAACGCTGACTTTGTTATGTAACTAAACACCTGCTAAAATACCTAGTAAATACAAACTTGCTTTGTGTATCTTAACAAACACTGAAAAGCAAGGACAATTTGTGAGAAGGCTGAGAGAAGTAATGGATATTTCAACCCAGTCTAATTTAAATACTAAGTTTTATAGCAGCCCGTGTTTTGACTTCATTCATGCAAAAGGTAACATGTATATGACCTCTGCAATGGAATTAGTTCTGCTTTTTACCTCTGCAAGTAAAAGCAGACTTGGTAATTTGGTATGGACACAAAAATATTCATGGTTGCTTTTGTGATAATTTTTCCCCTGCAAACTTAAGTATCTGCATGTGTGTCCAAGTTTTGCCTTTATGTGTAGAACTTCTGTCTGGAAATGCATTTGCAAGCAGAATCTAGCACAAAATTTTTTCTATTCAAGAAATTTGCATCTTCATGAACATCTGGGATAAGAATTTTGTACTTGGCAACATGTATATAATGAATGGGAGCTGGACATCCAAATCTCAGGTGCAGTGTTTACTCAGATGGCTTAGCAGTTGTTTGGAAAATGCCTTGTTGATAAGTTTTTTTGGTTTTTTTTAATTGCTATTACAGACGTTTACAGCCTGGTGCAATTCCCACCTCAGGAAAGCAGGCACACAGATTGAGAACATTGAGGAGGACTTCAGAAATGGCCTCAAACTGATGCTCCTCTTGGAAGTTATCTCAGGTTTGCTAAAATAGAGTTTTCTGTGTATTTACAGCACACTAACTTAAACACTCTTAAAGAAACAAAAATTGTTAATGATTCAAAACAGTGAACACAAGCTCTAAGTAGACTGCAAAGTGAGAGATGAAACACTGTAAAGCAAAAAGTAGGGGAATAGAAGCTCTGCTTTTTGCTTGTCTCCAAAATTTTCTGGTTTGTGCTTGTGCTCCAGGATATCACACTGTATTGGTATCATTGGCATCACAGTGTTGGACAAACCAAAAACGTTGAGGACTTTGCCTTAGCACCTAACACTTAAAAAACCTTTATACTTAGGTTACCAATTCATTATATTCTGCTTTAAGCATAAACATTTTGCTTTTATTTTAATGACTTTATTGGATGTGCCAACACTTTCAAAAGTGAGTTCCTAAAGTGCACCTAGATCAATATTTAGTCACAAATAAAAGGTCTCATTTTTTAAGAGAGGAACATCCAAGACCTTTTGCTAACTGATGTAAACTCCCTATGTAGCTTTTGTTATGCATTATTCAGAGGGGCAGTCTCCAAGGTAAGATCAGAATGCCCCTTAATGGGAAGGGAATAGCTCAAGCTACAAACACACAAGACAGTTTGGACTTTTGCTGGAGATTTCAGTGTGGAAAGAAATTCTTCAAATGATCATTCCTCATGAAATGGAGAATCTTTTTAGAAATTATTATTCTTTGTGATCATTTGAAAAGATAATTTTGTTCAAACACATCAGCCCTATGCTTTGAAATGAGCTGCTCTGCTGTGCTGGATGAGGTAGTTAGAAACCATTCTTCTTGATCAGATGTGCAAGGATGCCCTGGCTGATCTGCTGGATAGAATCCAGCCTCTCCTTACAATCGAGCAGATAAGAATGATGAGCTCTGAGAACATTCTGCCTTCTTAATATTCAGCTACTGTAACAGACAGTAGCAATGAATCCAAAATAGTGTAGGAGGAAGTACACATATCTTCCAGATGTTTAGGGCAAATGAAAATTTTACTCTGGTTTTATATCAGAAAGATCAAAATCAGACGCTTCAACATTTGAATTTTCTTTTCAGGGTTTGGTTCAAACCTCTTTGGCACTCTTTCAGAAAAACACCTATTAAAATAATTGCTGACTTTTAGGTTAGGGCACATCCACTGTTGATTTCTAATCACTTGTATGACTGTAGCAAGGTGTATACAAGAATAAACAAATTGAATTTGTTTTTCTGCAGGGGAAAGGCTACCGAAACCAGACAGAGGCAAGATGCGCTTCCATAAAATTGCCAATGTCAACAAAGCTCTGGATTACATTGCCAGCAAAGGAGTGAAACTTGTGTCAATTGGGGCAGAAGGTATGTGACAGATCTTGACAGTGCACCTTACTCAGGTCACATTACAGAGCAGTCTGGTGAAGACCCTTGGCCACTTTATGTGCACTGTTCTCTACATATGGGTGCCTCAAAAATCCCTTAATATTGATTGCTTTCACATTGTATCTGTGAAAGGACACAAGGTAGAAATTTTTGGACACTTGGAGTGGGATAGGGGTAAAAATGAGCACTAAGTTTAGTCTATCTCCAAGGTTAAATTGAATTGTCTGTGTTTCACTAGGTGTTCAGATAATGATTTTTTTCTTACAGAACATTTTGGTTTTCCCATACATTATTAAAAGTAAGGATCTCCTTTAGAAACCAGGTTGGATTCTAGGGTGTGCTTCATACAGCCTGACATCTTTAGGAGATATTGTTCAGAAAAAGACAACGGATGACACCACTGCTGAGTGGCTGGAAACTCCTCCCGCTTTATTATGAGATTTTCTGCAGCTGTGTTTCTAAAATTCAGATGTAGACTTAAGGGAGCCATCAAAAGAAACTGTGGTAGCTAGGGAGAGATTGAGCATATGAAGAAAGTGGAGTGGGATGCTATTTACTAAAGTAATTGCTTTTTTACTGTTCTGCTGTTCAGGTGGCTAAGTACCAACATGTGGTCGGCTAGCTAGATTCTGATTGATGTAAACAGAGCTAAAGAAAGCAGAGTCTCACTGTAAGTGAGCCTACGCCTCCGTAAGAGATTCAGTCAATTGTTTAAAAATTACAAAGGTGTGTCTAGAACTTGTTGCTCCATGAAGATATCTGCATAATGGTTTCCATAGCTATTATCATACCAAGAATGATGTTGCTAGCATGATATCCAACTATTTTTGATTCCATAGCTTCAATGATGTGCTTTCTGTGCATTTTCCCCCCACTCTACCATGTCCTTAGAGCAAAATTTTGTCTGTAACCTTATTATGATGATGATAAGCACTCCTGTAATCTACTAATGTATTTAGGCCTTTTTAGATTGATTTATGAGCCTCTTCTTCCTGTTTCCAGATTTCTACAGGCTTATATGTATCCTTATTCTGGCTTCCAAGCCTTGATCCCAGGAGTGCACTGTAATTGGGGATGGAAGTGGAGATTCATTATGTGGGATAAGGGTATCTGTAGAAATAATGGAGAGATCTGTCAGCATTTGCTGGGTTTACTGTGGTTTGACCTAGCCCACTTATTTCTTCAAGTATTGCTCACCAAATGTCTTCAGTTTCTAGACATAGAACTCAAAAATCCCAAGGAATGGGCTCCATGTGCAGAACTTTTGTTTGAACTCACTCTTTATTTATTTGAGGCTGAACTGAGTGGGTCACCTGAGTCCAAATCCATACCATCTGTCTTTAGGCACATAACAGAGACCTTTTTGGCAGATATATCATCATTGGGAGAAATGGGCAATTCCCACAGGCATTTCAGATCTCAGAAGAGCTCTATTGCATTTCAGAGGTGCCTGGCTCCCTCCATCAGTTGTACAGACTGCTGGGGCACCTTTGCTCAATTAGATGAAGTGGGATGGAAAATTGTGCTGCAACCTTAAGCCTCTGCAGAAAGGCTCTTCTGAGAGCGACATGGCATTGAATGGACAGCAGAGGGTACTGAAGAGACAATTTATCTCTGGAAATGAAAATGAAGAATACAGATGCCTGTTTGATAGCTGGTGAAAGAATGCTGAGATTACAGAGCATGAAACAAATAAAAGATAGTTTCTGTCATGTCATGCAGGAGACTCTGAGGCTTCCTAACCAAAACCAGAGTGTAGCAAAAGGAGTATCTTGTGGGCCAGTATCTTGTTGTTCTTGCTGATCACAGTTTGCTCAAGGCTGGAGTATTTAAACCCAGATACATCAGCTCATATCTGCTCCTGTCTCCCTTATTTTGCTCCGTTTATTGGTGGACACTACTGCCAGGGTACTCAGGCTGGGGAACAGCCCTTGAACACTTTCTGAAGGCAAAGCATCTGGGATAGATCAGACCAGACAACGAAAACATTGAAACTAACCCTGCCGTTCTCCTTAACAGCAACTGGCATGGGTTCAGATGTTCTGTGATTTAGGTGCTCCGTGATAATTCCCTTTGGTAAAGTGGCAGGAAAAAGGGCAGTAACCTCTTCCAGGTTTTCAGGGACTTGCTGCAAGTTGACTGTCCATGCATCCAATATTTATTCTTGCATGTAGCAGCAGGCCATACCTATTAACCCAAGAGATTAAGGTGACAGTTTAAGCTATTATTCCCTGTTTCTGGAATTCTCAATCTGTAAAATGGATTTATTACAAGCGAAACCAAATTAATTATCATTTTAAAACCCCTAAATTCTTAGATGGAAGCATGGGAGAAAAATTCACGGCTCCTGTGCTAGCTTAGGTGCAGAGAGGTGTCATTGTAAGACACGACGCTCTGCCGAGCATGGCCTGATGCCCACATTAGATTACACCCCTGTGGGCAGGAGCAGACAGATTCACGTGCCTTCCCCTCCCACTCTAAACAGGCTGAACACAAAGGCAGCTCTGGCACAGGCGTGCTTAGTGCCCTGTTAAGTTTACTGCATCCCCTCTACTAAATTTATTACCTGTGGCACAGCGTTGTGCTGATGCAGCAGTGCATTATCACATCTGACTGGGTATGGTTTCACAGTGTGGGACCTCTGGCACCAGTGTGTGTTTAAAGAGTCCCTGTGCCCCCTGGAATTGCATTCTTGCTCCCACACTTCACAGCCCTGCCCTCTCACTTGGGCTGACAACTGTTGCTGTAGCTCTGCTGGAGACTGGATCAGCAATCTGATCTGTTTTTAAAACACACTCCACTTCTTTTTTTTTTCTTTTGTTGCATTTTTCAGCGTTGTTGACCAGGCAGTCATTATAGTAGGTTGGAGTGAATACCAGCAAGGAGGCAGAGCACAGTCTCCTTAAGTTTGTTTTGTTATCAAAGTCTACAACCCCTTAATTCTCTGCCCCTGTGTGTGAGCATGAGGTACGTGGGCTTGCCTGCACCCATCGGTTTGGACATTCTCTGAGTTACATGGATGCTTGGAATACTTCTTAATTTCCAAAGCATGAAAGTTTTGTATCTAAATCTGCTGAAGATCATGTTCCATTATCTCACACACTGAATGGTGAAGAGCATGTAGGCCCAAGGGGAACAACTGGCATTTAAAATGGGGCCTCAAAACGGTGATTCCGTGGGACATCAGTACAAAAATAAAATCAGTATTTTTAAGGATCCAGGGACATTGTTTCATTGTTGTTCTGAGGCTGACTTCTTTGGGCTGTCTGTGGAGAGGAGAGAGCTCTTCACTTTTAATTGTGATGCTGAGTAGGACCCAAATTTATCTACTCTGACCTGAGTAGATAAATTTGATTATTGTCAAAGAATCCCTCTCTCCACTGGTCATGAAATGAAACTACATAGTCAAGAAGCTAAAAGAAAAAACTGTGAAAGTAATCCTTATGAACCATTCACAGTCCAGGATTTAGAAGTTTTCCCTTAAGTTTTAAAAAAGTGCAGTAACTCCATTTGCAAGGTACTTGCATCCCGAATGAAATCACCTAGACAAAGAGAAACACAAAAGACAAGTATCCTGTTAATTGGAAAGATTTCTGTATTGCTTTTCTGGGAAGGGGGAAAAATGTTAAAGACCAAATGATCTGTGAATCTGCTACAAGAAGGATAGAATAAGCAAATAATAAATAAAACTAAAGCAGAATAAAAAAAATGTGACTAAAACCTTTGAGGAAATTGCTTTGCTTTACTTTTTTCCCTAGACAGGTTTTATTGTTTCCCATTCATTTTCTCCTCTCTTCTTTTCTGCCCTCATCCCCAGAAAGTTGTAGCTTTGTGTATGTGAGGGGTAGGAGCTATATTCCAGCCAGAGCAAGCAGGCAGTGTGAAAAAATTAATGAAGTCTTCTATTGACCTGTAGAGGAAAATTACAGGAATGAATCAATACCTTTTTGTCACTGATACTTTTCAGTATTTTAGCAACTTTGTTTTATTTCCTTGTCTTGTATACAGGAGGTTTTTTGTGGGTTTGTTTTTTTTTTTTTGTGGTTTTTTTTTTTTTTTTGTGTTTTTTT
>VZUI01024294.1:0-41645 GCA_013401135.1 Cettia cetti | reverse complement strand
TCCCAGGTTGCTCCAAGCTCCATCCAAGCTGGCCTTGGACACTTCCAGGGATCCAGGGGCAGCCACAGCTTCTCTGGGCACCCTGTGCCAGCGTGTCCCCAACCTCACAGGGAAGGATTTCTTCCCAAAATCCCATCTATCCCTTCCCTCTGGCAGTGGGAAGCCATTCCCTGTGTCCTGTCCCTCCATCCCTTGTCCTCAGTCCCTCTCGAACTCTCCTGGAGCCCCTTTAGGCACTGGAAGGGGCTCTGAGCTCTCTCTGGAGTTCTCCCTTCTCCAGGGGAAGATTCCCAGCTCTCCCAGCCTGGCTGCAGAGCAGAGGGGCTCCAGCCCTTGGAGCAGCTCTGTGACCTCCTCTGGACCTGCTTTAACAGATCTATGTCTTTCTTCAGCTGGGGAACCCAGAAAATGCCGTTGATGAATGCCTTGGCACAACCCTGCAGTTCTTGGCATTGGGATCTGGCTGGAATTACTGAGCTCAGCCCAGGCTCCCTTTCCTCACACTGCTGGGAAATGAGGAATAACCCAACTGCATCCCAGGAGTTCTGCAGGTGCAGAAGCTGTTCAGTGAGAGCTGCAGGGTTCAGGTCCTTTGAACCTGCCTCCCCTTCCCTGAGCACGTTCCCCACACTCCCTCCCTGCTGCAGATCACTCCCTGCTGGTGTTGAGAGCCTTTCTCTCCATCCCGTGGCTCAGGAGGCAGCGGTACCTGATGGATACAGCACGGCAGATCATGGCACTGTGCCACCAGCCTCGCCAGTGACCTCATCAAAGCTCCTCTCCCTGCTCCTGCTGCTTAAAATCAAGGATAAAAGGCATTATCTCATAAAAAGGAAGGTCTGAAGGTGATGCTTGCACGTAGCTCTCTTTGTTGTAGGTGTCTGCACTCCCAACATCCTTCTCATCCTCAGAAATCTAAAGGCTCTGTGGCGGCGTTCAGCAAAGGGCTGCAGTGCATGGGGCTCGTGGCAGTGTGCAGTTAATCACCAGGCTACATCCAAAGGAAAAGAGAAACCCTTTGCTCATAAAAAGGGTGAAAAAGGGATGGAGATTTTGTATAAATCAAAAGATCTTTGCAGCAGCACAGGGCCATTGCTGGGAAAATTCATGGTGACCTCAAAGATAAGGGCAACAGGAGTGCTGAGCACCATAGGATTGTATTTTAAAAACCCCACAGTTTGTCTCTTTTTTGGATGTTAGAAAAAATTGTGTGGGCAGAAGCAGTGGTAGAGTCTCTGCACTTGTATCAGGGAAGCTGCTGATGGGTTTCACCAAATATTTTCATGGTGGATTGAGATTGTGGAGGAGATAAAGGATAGGGCTCTCCAAAACGCCTGGAGGCTCCTTGTGAAGGGTGGCAAACTGGATTTTTGGGCTTTGAGGGTGCAGCTATGGGGGAGTTATCAGAAAGACAAAGAGATAAATCCAGGATTACTGCCAGGATGTTTGCTGAGAGTAAATATACCCATGAGATGTGCAACAGCCACAGGAAAAAATGCGAGCACCAATGCTGGGTACGGTGCAAATATCCACAAATTGGTTAAAAAAAACCCCAAACCCTCAGTGCTTAAAACAAGTTCTGCAGGGAGAAGAGGTGGAGATGCCAAAACTGGGAGGAGCTTCTATAGCCAGCGTTGAAAAGCCATTTCCTGAGTGGGAGGCTGGAAGGATGGATCCTGCAGGTTGGAGTAACACAGGAACGCTGCCTTTCCTATTGCCCCCCGCATTCCCTTTTTTGCTGGGCCGTATTTATTATTTCACATGGGTTATAACTTCCTCGTTGGAGCACGGGGGTGTGGGAGGGGGAAGGAAATGACACTTGCTTTCTTTGCAGTACTTTGGGAAGAGCTGCAGAGTAAAGGTTGGCTCTAAGAGCTCGGTAGAAATGCCGCGCGTCCGAGCGAATTCCTGCAGGTACATCGGGTGAAGTAACCTGAAACCTGGCATTTGGGGTGTGGCAGAGGAAGATTGCAACCTGTCCAGTTTTGCCTTCTAACGTAACACACCGTGGAAAAGGGCCTGACTGGGGTTTTTTGAACACTTTTTTTGGTCTTTTTAGGCTTGTAATGGCTTGATGGTTTTGGGGTGCTCCCCAGCTGAAGGTGGCTGGGCTTTGTTTGCCTCCAGAGCCCTGTTTCCCTTCAAACAGTCACAATCGGGCAGGAAATGGGTTTCTTGTCCAGCCAGTCTGGTTTTCTCAACAGTAAAACTCCCTGGGCCCTGCTGGGAAGCTCTCCAGCTCTGCTCACCCCCAAGCTTCTCCGTGCAATTCCTCCAGAGCAGCATCCAGCCCAAGCTTGGATTCACCTGGCTCTGCACAATGCTCCTTGGAGTTTTTCTACCTTTTACCTCAAAAAAACCCCCACACAAGCAGCTTTGCCTGTTCCTTTTTATGTCATTGTACAAAATGTGGCTGTCACACCCACCAGCTTCCTTTTAGGTTTTACCCAGCTCTGGGCTCTGGGTGCCTTGAATAAAGGGATTTATGCCTGGACATGGCAGTGGCAGGCTTTTTCCTGGCATGACCAGACTCTCAATGTGACATTCAGAGCTGTAAAACACTCCCTGACAATAGCTTGTGTTGTTCAAAGAGCAGCATAAATAATCAAGGGGGTTTTTTTTTCTCTTGGTTTTTTTGGGTTGGTTTTTTTTGTGAGAAGAATAACATCTCTCCAGGCTGGCTGGGGGGGGCGAAGGGCAGGCACTGTTGGAATGTGGAGGGCAAACTTAGGAAGGGGTGACATGGAAAAGGGGGACTTGAGGTTATTTTCCAGAATGTTTTTAACACCGTGGCGTTGGGATCTCTCTCAAACAAGTCGTTGGGGCCTCTGTTCCTTTTTACACACGTTTTTATACAGAATAAAATAATTCCGTGATCCAGGTTTCTGCGTGTTTGCAGGGAACAGGAGGGGGCAGCCAGGGAACAGGGACAGGCCTCAACTTGTGCCAGAGGAGGCTCAGATTGGATATTTCTTCATGGAAAGGGTTGTCCAGCCCTGGCACAGCTTCCCAGGGCACTGGTGGAGTCCCCATCCCTGGAGGGATTTAAAAGCCGTGTGGATGTGGCACTTGGGGACATGGTTTAGTGGTGGCCTTGGCAGTGCTGGGGGAATGGTTGGATTCAGTGCTCTTGGAGGGCTTTTCCAATCTTTTTGGTTCTCTGATTGTGCCCAGGAATTTATCCATCTTGAAAACCTTCAGGGATGGAAATTGCCCAACCTCTGGGCACCCAGCCTGACTGACCTCCTAGTGGAAAAGCTTCTCCCTGCACCTTGAACATCTCGATTCATCTTGTGCCCGTTGCCTCCTCTCTTCCCAGGCTGTGAGAGCCAGGCTCTCCCTTCTCCCCAGTGTCCTTGGAGATGCTGGAAAACTGCTCAAAGTCCCCTTCCTCACCTGGTGCTGGTAGCTAAATATGCCCAAAGAGAAAAAGAGACAAATATTTGTGTTTGTGCACCTACCACATACCTCAAATTAAAATTAGAAAAGGAAAATTTTTTAAAGAAGTTAGCAAAAGATACATTAGCAATTCAGTGACATTTCTTCCTGGTTCATTAGCCCATGTATCTGGTGACTTTTCTCTTCTGAAACTTCCATAGAAAAATATTTATTATTTTATTTTGCATCAGTCTTTGCAGTCCTTCCTGTCACTACCTAAGAGGTGACGTGATCCCAGCATTATTTTGTCAATTAGGCATCTTTTTGCTGCTGTGACCTGACTACAGGGCAGAGCAACTGCTGACTTAATCCTCTTCAATGTGATTTTTATCTTCTTTATTTTAATTATTTTTTAAAAAATCAAGAATTTCACTACCAAAACAGCTTTTTTTTTTTTTTTGTTGAGTTCTCTAATACTGTGAAAATAAAGCACTGAATAAATGTATTTTGTACCATGATCATGCAGAGGGAAAAGCTTTTGTGCACCCTTTAGACACAACCCGATCCCAACCTCATCTGTTAAAATTTTATATTTGTAAAAAGAAACTTGTTTAAATATGCTTATTTTCTTTAAAAAACCTTTTTTTAATGAGCTTAAACTGGGGGGAAAAGAAAAAACCAAACCCATGCAGTAGTTGTGGCCATGCCCAGAGTCTGCCCAGCACGTGCCGTGGGTATGAATGAGCGCTGGCAGTTTTGTCTCGGGGCTGGATTAGGCACAGTTGCTACTGGAAACTGCACAGCCCAGCTCAGGGAGGCTGTTCCTCTCCCAAACAGAGTCCCTGCTCATGGCAGGGGGTTGGAACTGGAGGATCTTTGAGGTCCCTTCTGACCCAAAACCGTTCTGTGATGCTGTGAAAGCACCACCGAGGCTGAGGACCTCACTGGGGTGATGAGGACGTGCCCCATCCAGCATCACTAAATGTCACTTACTGGATTTTGACCTCCGACAGCACCCAGGGGAGGCTTTTCCTTTGGGGATTTGCTTGGAGCTGCAATGTTCTTACCTTCATTTCTTTAAAGAGAAGGCTCTTTTCAGGACTCAAACCCCACAAAGTCTGCATTTTTGTGTGGTTTGTGTCGCAGCTTGCACAGGCAGTTGTCAGTCCCGGAGCAGCGATGGTGGCTTGGTTTTGAGATGTAAAACAAAAGCTTTTGTGCAGCATGGCTGGTGTGTGCTGCTTTCTGCTGTCAGAAGGGAAGCTGAGCCTTGTGCTCAGCCCGTTGCTCCCCTGGCCTTCCTGCAAGTCCATTGAGCTGGCCCCTGTCAATCAGCAGTGCTTTCAGAACGAGTGTGTGGGATAAAGCTCCAAAATCTGCCTGTGTCAGCTCAGGAGTGGTGCCTGCACTGCTGGCTTTGGGGCTGTGCAGAGCTGCCCACCTGCAGTCAGTTTTGCACAGTCATTTTGGAGGAGTTGGTCTCAATGATCTTTGTGGGTCCCTTCCAACTCAGGACATTCTGTGGTTCTAATCTGGGATCTCTGATCTGTAGAAGAGCTTGGGAATTTTCTTATCCACAGCTCCTGGATCCCATTCATTCTTTCCAGGCTCAGTCTAATAAAGCCAGGTTTAAACTTCAGCCTTGCTCTGTGGGGAAGGGACAGGGTGGTGTGTCATCCCCTCTAGAATCACTGGGAACTCCATGGATAGTCTCTGCACAGGGGATGTGGCATTTTACTACTTAAAGGGACTTGAAGAGGGAGAGTGACTTTTTATGCAGGCAGATAGTGACAGCACAAAGTAGGGGGGGGGGGATGGTTTTAAAATAGAAGAGGAGAGATTTAGATTAGATTTTAAATGGAAATTCTCTACTATGAGTCTCTGGCACAGACTACCTCAAGAAGCTGTGGCTGCTCCATCCTTGGAAGTGTTCAAGACCTGGTTGGATGGGACTTGGAGCAACCTGGGTAGTGGGAGGTGTCCCTGCCCATGGCAGGGGGTTGGAATGAGATGATTTTTCAGGTGCCTTCCATCCCAAACCATTTTATGATTCTCTAACACCTTTTGCTGTAGGGAGATCTCCCCTCCCTGTGCTGACCTGCCCTTTGCAGGCTGAGAAAAGCACAGTCAGGTTTTATTTCACCCTGGCATATTTTAAAACAAGGCTGACAGAGCAGTGGACCTGAGAACAGAAAAGATGTCAGGGCAGTGGTGATTGTTGGGAGTGTTAAAACAGCATGGGGAATGCAAGGATGCAGAAGCAGTAAGAATCTTACTGGGTTGGGTTGTTTGAATCAGAAAAACTACTTGCTTTTAAGGGGTTTTTTTTCAGATATTTGCTGATATTTTTTGTCATTGACGGCTGTGCTTGAGTGAAACTCCCCCTGCCCTTGCCTTGGGAGGTGCTGCTGCTGTCAGCATCTCTCAAGGCAGCTTTGCCACCAGGACCAGCCTCTCTTTTGCCAGAGAAAGCCTCAGCTCTTGCAGAGCAATGACCTCCAGTTTATTCTTCTATACCTGGAATTCTCCCTGGAGCTGTATTGTGCAACAGGGAGCGTGATTCCACATGTGTTTTATGGAAGCCAGAGAGGATTCCGGGTGTTGTGTTGGAGAATCAAAGCCCTCTTTGGGGGAACCTGCAGTCTGACTATCCAGTTGGACAAGCTCAACTTTCCCTGCAATTTAAATAGACTCTGCCAGAATGCTAATTGTGCCAGGCTCCAGAACTGCCTTTTAACTCCTTAGGTGCATGGAGGGTTTCCAAGCCATCCTCATTCTCCTGTTTAAATAACAGCTTTGGGTGTCTGTGTCCATCACCCACTCATTCCCCTGGAAAGCTTTTATGGCTGCAGTGTGTCATTTGGGATAACCCAGGACGTTTCTGCACAGCTCAAGAAGGTCCTTTCCTCCCCATCTGCTTCCCCATTGTGTGGAAGTGGGGAATCTCCCTCAGAGTACAGTTGTATTCCTTTATTCATCCCAGAAATTCCTCCCCTTTGATACCTGTCATGTCTTGGCACTTCAATTCTGTTTACTTGTTCTCAGTTTATGGCACTTTCCTAACTAAATTCTACCAGAATAAACAGCATCCGGAGAGAGAAATTCCAGTTTATTGTGAATATCAACAACACTGGAGAAACAGCTGTTCAGATCAGGGGCAAACTCACTCAAAAATCATTATCTCCTTTATTAGAAGGCAAAAAAAGAGCTTCAGGTGTCAGAGATAGAGAAGGGATTGTCTCCAATTTGGTTTGTTGTGGTATTGTGGGAGCACAGGTGTGCTTAGTCCCAGCTGGAGCTGTGGCAAAACTTGTCCCCTGGAAAGGCTGGAAGCTTTGCTGTTGATTTACATGGATGCAGAGTGCAACCCTGCCTGCTCACAGATTGTTATTATTTTACCATCTGCAAAAGTTTCTGCAGCAAAACCTTCCTTTGAATAGAGAAAGTTTAGGATAGTAAGGAAAACAGGCATAAATTAGGGCAAAACCATTTGGGTTTGTTCTTGCTGCAGGGCAATAGTGGGAAAAGAAAAAGAAAATTAACCTCCTTTTTCCCAGGATACTGCCTTACCTGGAGCGTGTACCTTCCCTAAGAGGTGGCAGATGGATTTCTTTGTTTTTCTTCAGGCTTGTGAAGCGTCCAGCATTTTTGGAGGAGCAGCTGTGTACCTCAAGAGTTAGATTTAGATGTCTCCATGTAGCCTGGCATATTCCAGCTGCTGCTCCTGGTAGGATGGACCACTCACACACAGGATCTTCTGATGCCATCCCAAACTCTGTGGCAGCTGGGATGGTCCTTAAGGTCCCTTCCAACCCAAACCATTCTGTGATCCCCCGTTGTTGGGGGTCTGAGTACTTGGCACCCTCGCTGTTAAGGATTTTTTTAATGTTTAGGTAATTAATCATCTCAAATCAGTCCTGGTAGCTAAGGTTGGACAGATGATCTGTGTGGGAAGGCAGAGTCCTGAGTGGACACTTGGCATTCACTTGAGGGAAGGACCTGAGTGAATTTGAACCAAAAATGTGTGGGTTTAAATTAAATTAAAAAAAAAAAAACCAAAAAAAAAACCAACAAAAAAACTTTTATAAGCAGCATTTTGTATTTTAAACAAAGAATACAGAGCTATGGATGGACTTCCAGAGAAGCAAAAAACTTATTTTATTGTTAGAGTAGGGTCTTAACTGGTGAAACAAAACTGAAACCCCCAAAAGGAACCCGAGACCTGTGGTCGCATGAAGCCTGCAGGAGATCACCGTGGTGGATTAGAGGGAAGCTCCACAGCTGCACACAACACCTGCCACCACAGCTCTGTCAGAGCTTTTCCATCCTTGAGGAGGTCTCATCCATGACTTTTGGCTCCCCTTTCCTTCTCCAGGATGTCCAAAGGTTACAGAATTCCCATGGTAGGACTCCCTGTGTGGAGTTGGAAGGATCCTGCTGCTGGTGTGATGAGTCCTGCAGGTTTAGTCCTGCTGTCCACTGTATCCCCCCCCAAAGAAACATCAAAACCTCTGGCAGGAAAAACAAGAAGTCCTGGATCTTTTGCTGGTTTTGGGAATCTGGGTGGAGTAGACAAGGATGTGGCTCCTGGGCTGCACCTCCAGAAATTTGCCCTGTAGCCCCTTTGTATTGTAACAACACCCTTAATGCTTCCAGAACCTGATGGACATGAGGGTTTGTGCCACAATTCTGATCCTTATGTCTGCTGGGTCCCCACAGACTTCTGTGTTTGTGGGGCAGGGGGATTGTTAAAACTCTGAATTTCATCCAGCCTAAAAGCTACAACAGAGCCGAGATTATTGTTTGGTGCAAGGTGCTGAGCAATCCACAGCAGAGAACAGCCTGGTGTGTGGGGGGAGTTGTGTCCAGGTTTGGGTTGGATTTTAGGGAAGAGTCCTTCACAGAAAAGGTTGTCCAGCCCTGGCACAGCTGCCCAAGGCCCTGGGGGAGTCCCCATCCCTGGAGGGATTTAAAAGCCATGTGGATGTGGCACCTGGGGACATGGGTCAGTGGTAGCCTTGCAGTGCAGGAGGAATTGTTGAATTTGATGTTCTTAGGGGTCTTTTCCAACCTAAATAATTCTATGATTCTATAAAATTGAGTGGATTTATTCATTTTCTTTGACAGTGAACTTAGAGCCTGATGGTCAGGCCTGGAGATGAAGCTCTTCCGTGAACACACTGAAGTGGTGCAGTGACAGTGGCAGAAGTGAAACCCATTTTCCTTTGGTCTCTGCTGCTCTGGTTTTGGGTTTTTTTGTTTGGGGTTGTTTTTTGGGTTTTTTTTTTTTTTGCTCATGTTTAGCTTTGTTCAAAGCCTTACTCTCATAAGGCAGTTTTGTCATCTGCTGAGGGTTGGTTTGAGGTCCAGCTGGAGCAGGATGGGGTTGAGGTGCCACAGGGGCACATGGGTGTGTAACAGGGTGTCCTGATCAGCACTGATAACAGATCTGGAGGTGCAGACACCTGGCCCTCAGAAAGGGGCCACCAAAAATTGTTCTGAGAAACCCAAGTGTCAGTGACAGGCAGAAAGGAGCCATTTCCATTTGGGCTGCTGTAACTCTGATCTTGTCTCAAAGGAGAGAGACACAATATCCTGGCTGCAACAATGTTGTATTTATATCCAGCTCAGAAATCCATCTGTGGGAGGAATGAAGAGCATCCTGTTGCTGTCCAGTGCTAGAACTTACTGGAGCTTGATCCTTGAGTTGCTTCCTGAACAGTCACTCCCTGTCCCTATCCCTGTCCCAACTCCTTCAGGCACAAAAATCCCAGCCAAAACCACCACTTGACTCCTGCATCATGTGGATCTGCCTTAAAACCAGATCCTGCTTGCCTTCAAGTGGATAAATCTCTGCCTGGCAGGCTGTAGGCTGGGATCTGGTGGAATGATGGGCAGGAAAACCCAAGTGAAACCTCTCCCTGCAGGAACAAGGATGTTTCCATTGCAGTGATTTGCACAGATGAGCAGGGAGTGGCAATACAGGTGGGATGTGGGTTAAGGACAGCCCATGTGTCCCTTGGTCAGACATGGAAATTCTTGAATTTGACATTTGGCAAAATAAAAGGTATGATGAGATATGGGATTTATTTCCCAAAACTTTTAGGGAAGCACAAATCATAGAATCCTGGAATGGTTTGGGTTGGAAAGACCTTGAAGACCATCTCATTCCAACACCCTCCCATGGGCAGGGACACCTTCCACTAGCCCAGGTGGCTCCAAGCCCTGTCCAGCCCGGCCTTGGACACTTCCAGGGATGGGCAGCCACAGCTTCTCTGAGCAGACTTTTCCACTGCATTCATTCACTCCCAAAATGTACAGGATACAACCTCTTGCAAACTCTTGGTGTGTGTGTCTCACCTGCTCTGTTCCTGGGGTGGGTCAGATTAAGATACCTTCCCAAAAATGAAACCAGCCCTGAGCCATGAGCAGAAGTTGCCCTTGAAGCATTTTGTGAGGTTCTGCCCCGTGGCCACTCATGCCCCAGTGCACTGCTCAAAACCTCGTGTCCATTCCCCCTTCCCTGCTGCTCCCAGCAATCCCAGGCTGTGCAGAGGGTGACTGGTCGTGCAAGTGGGTATTTTTCTCCCCTTCACACGTTTGTTTATTCATTAAGGAAGTCAAAAGAGGAAGAGGAATAGAAGGGTTGCAAATGTTTTGCTTAGAAATGAGACCTCAGTGTCTGGGCTGCACGTTGCCCTGAGTGGGCAGCTCCAGTGTCCCTGGTGAGAGCTCAGGAAGACCAAGGTGCCCTCCCAAGGTGTGCTCAGGTAGGGTCACAGCTTGTTTGTGTGTCTGCTTGCATCCCTGTGGCCCGGAGTTCCTATGGAAACAGGCTGGGAGAGCTGGGCTTGTTCAGCCTGGAGAAGTGAAGGCTCAGGGGAGACCTGCCAGCACCTTCCAGTGCCTAAAGAGGCTCCAGGAGAGCTGGGGAGGGACTTTGGGCAAGGACCTGGAGTGGCAGGACAAGGGAATGATCTTTACACTGACAGAGAGTGGGGTTACATTGGATATTGGGGAAAAGTACTCTGAGAGTGCTGAGGCCCTGGATGCCCAGAGAAGCTGTGGCTGCCCCTGGATCCCTGGAAGTGTCCAAGGCCAAGTAGGGCAGGGTTTGGAGCAATCTGGGATAGTTGGAGGTGTCCCTGCCCGTGGTAGGGGGTAGAACTGGATGATCTTTCAGGGCCCTTCCAACCCAAACCATTCCATGGTTCTGTTTGACAGTGTTTGACTGTCAGATCTTCACTAATGAAAGCCTCTCACGTTCAGTTGTGCATCCACTGGCTTCCCAGAATGTGGCTCTTAAAGCCAGTGGTGACCTCTTCATCCTAGGATTTATTTTCTTCCCAGCTGTATCACCTTCATTTGTGAAGGATACCTCTTTTCAAACAGCTTTGCCCTGTCTCTTTGCACTTTCCAATCTTAAAACCAGCAAGGTCTAAATTTCACAGGCACCAAGAGATCGTGGGGTGCTCCTGCTCCAGGGTCAGGCATCAGCCCTGCATCCCATCCACAGGAGCTCGGAAAATGCCAGGGAATGGTTTCTCTGTGCACACAGGGAGGGTGAGGAAAGGAAAGCAGAGAGGTTTGCCAAGGGAAATGGTTCTGTTACACACAGAGTGTTTTCTTTGGGTGTTTGTTTCCCACCCCTCGCCCGGGATGCGGAGCTGGCTTTGGGAGACTCAGCCCGCCGGGTTTATCTCGGGGTGTGGCATTGCTGCAGGCTCTTATCAGGTGTGTCCTGGTGAGCAAAACCATTCAAACAAAAGCCTTTCACCTCCATTTGTGCACAGTTCCTGTGCCTGGCATGGGTTGGTGTCTGTACCAGGGTGGGATTGGTCCACGATTAACGTGTGTGCAAAAAAACTGATGGTTTTTTTTGTCTTTAACACATTTTTTTGGGAGGGATGGAAATCCTTGGGTGGATTGGTACAGATGAATGACGTTAGAAACACCAGTGAGGCTGCATGGAAGAACCAGAACCAAAATTAATTAGATTAGAGTTATAGAATATTAGAATTACAGAATCATTAAGGTTGGAAAAGACTTTAAGATGAGCTCTGGAAGGAATTGCCGTGGTTTAGAAGCGTAGGAAAGCTTTTCCTCCTGAAAACTGCCGGCTTGTTCAGCTGTCAGGAGAGAGCTGGATGCTTTCCTTGCTCTCAGCTGCTCCTTTAGCTCTGACAGGCTGTTTGCTGGGATGAAAGGAGAGACATCAACAGGCAAAACTGAGAGAGCTGCCGGTGTTTGTTGCTGTCACACCTGCGTGGTGGCACTGCCAGCACGGCAAACAGGCAGGTAGAGTAAATAATGCTGGATTTTTATTTTTTTTAAAGCTCTTTTCTACAAGAAAGGAGATAACAACTGGATGCTGTCCCATTTTCAGCCTAGGAATTGTTTGCCAGACTTGAATTACAGGAATTGCTGTGGTGAGGCAGAGCAGCTCCATTAACTGGGAGCTGGCAGGGGCTGGGGGAGGCTTTGCACGCCGGGGCCCCGCGTTGTGCTCCCGTCAGGAACGATTAAAGAAGCTATTTGTGATGGAAACAAAACCAAATTGGGCTGATGCTTTAAGGGGAAATAAAACAGGGAAGAATAACTTTATTGAGCTTGTTTATTAAATCTTGCTGTGTTCCCTTCTGAGCAGCAGAAACTGTTGGAGCTGCTGGTGCAGCCAGCTCGTGTTTTGTCTTTCCCTTTTTTGAACTGATTTGGTGTGGAGAGGCTTTGGACAAAACCTTTTCATATCCTTTTGGCTTAGTTGCAGTCCTAAACTGATCTGCTGGTGACGGAATAAAACTAATTATGACCAGAGAGTGCAGAGAAGAGGTTTTAAAGCTGTTGTTTTGATAAGATGGTGGGTGTTCAGAGAGGCTTGGAATTACTGGGTGTTAGGATGCTGATGTTGGCCCATGCCAGTATCCATATTCCATCATAGGGAGGGAGAGATGAGTGTGCTTTCACTGTTGAAATACTTAGAGAAGATTCTGCTTAAAAATGGGGGAGAAAAGCCACCATGCAGCCACTCGTGCTCAAGGGGAGCAGCAGAAGAGCAGAAGGAAGCTGGCTGCAGAATTTTTCCCTTTGTTTCTCACTTACCCCTTTGGCCCTGCAGCTGAAACAGCTCAGTTCTGCTCTCTGCTCCTGCTGGTTATGGAGCATCACCCAGTTCCTACATGCCCCAGCCCTTTTAGTGTTTCATCCTTCCACTTTTATTGAAGACCATTCAGTTCCACCCCCTGCCGTGGGCAGGGACACCTTCCACTCTCCCAGGCTGCTCCAAGCCCTGTCCAACCTGGCCTTGGACACTTCCAGGGTTCCAGGGGCAGCCTCAGCTTCTCTGGACAACTTATTCCAGGTTTCCCCTGGGCTGCTTTGATGTTTCATACCCTTATTCTCTGAGCAGTGATGATTTTTTGGTGCTGTACAGAGCGTATTGTGTTTGCTCTCACCTGTGGCACTGTGAGTGTTACCAGATGGTTTGCTCAAAGTTGATTTTTTTTTTTAGCACTTCTGGTAGTAGTAGCTTAGTGCTTGCTGCTCTTCTACTGTATGTTTTTTAGCCAGGCAAAGTGCCAGCACGTCTGTTGGAGGAAAAACTGGCTGGATCCTGGAGAATAAGCCGAGCTTGTGTTCCCTCCGAACTCAAGTCCCACAGGGAGGATTTTTCATCATGATGGTCCCGTTTGGTAAATTAGTGACCAGTTCTGGAAGGAAAACTAGATGACTTTGGGAGCATCCTCCATAAGGAGGAGGGAGATGTGATGCAACACCAGCCCCTGGAGCTGGAGCTGAGCATCACCAGCAGCAGCAGAGCTGTTCTCTGGACAGGGACACCAACCACAGCCCTGCAGGCTGCAGGATACCTGTGGGATAGCTAAAGAAATACAAATTTTGGTAAAAGCCCCTGAAGGTCTTAACAAAAATCCCTTGATAGTTACCTCCTCCAGGCAGACCTACCTGTGTATGGTGATTTAATGATATAACCAAGTCTTTCTGCTGTGACTCTTAGGGTGTCCTGTGCAGGGCCAGGAGTTGGACTTGATCATCCTTTTGGGTCCCCCCAGTTCTGGATATTCTACAATTCCAGAAGGAAAAGCAGTCACTTTGAAGTTTATTTCTTCCTCCCTTAACCTTGCTCATTCAATGGAAAGATTTAGGGTTGTTTTTTTTCTTTTAGGACAGAAATGATCAGGTCACTCCTATAATACTTCCCTGATCCCAGTAAGCATTCCTACCTCTGTTGCAATTCAGGTGGAATTAGAAGAGGTACACTGGACTAGCTGTGGTTTTTGTGATGATGACTTGTTTCTTCACATAAATTTGATACAGCAAAGTGCAAGGGATTTGGGTCTCTTGCTCTTTATTTGGTTTACACACACCTCAGGGGGTTGTTTTTCTAGCAGCCTCTCTCTGCAGCCACCTATAACTCAACCTGTTTCGTGCAGCTTAGGATGTGTTATTTAGGAACCAGAGAACACAAACCAGCATTCCAGAGGAAACAGATCACATCAGCTCTCCTTACCCCTTCTCTTCAGTTTTTGAGGCTTGTTTTGGGTCACTGTGGGGCTGTGCCTGCCCCAGCAGGATCCCGGAGGAGCTCCAGCCTTTTCAGAGGCAGCAGCTTCCTCGCAGCGCTGTCCCAGAGGACTGTGGCAGATTGCAAACACTCTCAGCACAATCATACCAGCCCAATTAGCATAATGATGCTGCCTAATTTATGCACAAATTGCCCTAATTTATGTGTGTCGATACATATGATTAAACCAAGTACAGGTGGAACAGGGTTTAGTCTCACCCAGCCAAAGAAACTCAAAGCTATATCCATCCCAAAATGTGTGAATGATCCAAAATTCCTTCTTTCTATTACTAAAACATGGAGGTTTGTGTTGTTTTGCTCTGGCAGCATGAATGGGGTGCAGAGCAGGGCTAAACTCGTGGCAGGAGGTAAGAGAATAAAGGATTCCAGGGCTGAGATTTGCATGGATTAAAGGCAGCTTTAATTTGCCTTGATACACTTGGGTTTCAGGTGGATTAACAGGCGGTGGGATTTGGGTCTGTCTAGCCAACTAATACCTGCCTTCCTTTATTTTAATTATTTTAATAAGGGGTGGAGGACTCCTGGAACTGTGAGCCACCTTTGCCAACCCCTGATCTTGAGCATTTTTGTGTGTAATGTTTTATACCATTAATATTCCTGATTAACAAAATTGCTGTCGTCATCTGAATTCCCAGAGCATTCTCTCAGCAGGCTCCTTCCAAAAAACCCTCTCAGATTGTAACCTTAAATTCCTCATTTTGATAAAAGAAATAGGTCATTTTTTTTCCATAGAATCACAAACTGGTTGGGTCAGGAGGGACCTTAAAGATCATCTTTTTTCCAACTTAATCTTACACGGTCTCCATCACCTGTGAAATTCTGTGATTCTCTTGCACTTAGCACCATCCAAAGCTGTGTTTGGAATCTTGTCAGCCTTGTGAATGAAGGAATAAATTGACCATGAAAATATTGACAGCACATTTGCTTCTGCTAACTTCCTGATTCAGTCCCATAAAATTTACCACTTGTTTAAATGCTCAGAGCTAACCATATACTCCCATCCTAAATCCAAAACACTGTACCAGCTACTGGGAAGAAAATTAACTCTATCCCAAAAATTAACCCTCTCCCAGCCAAAACCAGGACAAGCTGGTCATAGCACCGAGCCTGTCTGAGTTTGAGAAGTTTTTGGACAACGCTGTCAGGCACAGGGTGGGATCCTTGGAGTCTTCTGCACAGGAGTTGGACTCAATAATTCTGATGTGTCCCTTCCAGCTCAGGATATTCCATGATTCTAACCATCCTGGAAGACACTTGACTCTGAGTCCAATGGTCTCTTTCATAACTGGAATCTCTTTCTGAAGCAACTTTGTGTAACAACATTATCAGAAATACCTGGATCAGGTCAGTTTTAGATTTCCCAATGCTGCCAAGTTTAATAAACTGAATTTTTGTGGTAGAGAATGGAAGTTCCCTCCTATATCCAACGTGTCTTCCTTACCATTGGTGTACTGTAACAGCAGGTTAAACAGCTTTCACCCAAATATATACAAATTATATACAAATAATAATTATGAATTATTGTGGTATTCCCAGGTCAGTTGGTTTGCAGGGATGGCTTTCCACACTCAGTTGCTGGCACCAGATCCTCCGGATGCAGCTTTTTGGGAGGATTATCTGGCAAGAGGATTACAGTGCTGGCACATCAGGGCACAGTGGGGTCAGGGAAAGGCAGAGGAGTGGAAAGGATTGTGTGGGGCTGCAGGAACCGAATGTGGGACGCTCTCAGCTCCATGCCACGCTTGGCGGTCGCACTTCCTCTCTGCACAGAAACTGATTTCTGAGGCCAGTGAGTAATTTCTAAGAACAGATGTGGATGTAGGACACTCCTGTGAGGGTGCACAACATGAGATGTTTCTGCTGTGACATACTCGAGTGCCTGTCTGCGCCGTGCTCCATACCTGTCGCGGGGAGTGAGGGCCGTGCGTCGCTGCAAGTCACGCATCCCCAGTTCCCCTCTGCTCCTGCCACTGCTCTGTTCTTACAGCCATCTGAGGGCTCAGCTGGCTCTGCCCCCCATCCACACACGTGCCACTGACATTTATAAGCTCTCTTGTGTTCATTCTGCCTTTGCATTTGCTGGTTTTTTTGTTATCTCCCAGTGTGCACTCGTCTTTCAGATGTTGTCCTTGTCTTGTGAGCTGTGAGCGTGCACTGCGTGAGCCTCGCTCCGAGCTTTGGAAAAACTCAGCTTCGTTGCTGATTCCCTTTGAACTCTCAGATGGTGGTAGTAGCAGGGGAGCTGGAGAAGAGGAGGCTTTGGAGAGACCTTCCAGCCCCTAGAGAGGCTAAAACAGAGCTGGAGAGGGACTTTGGACAAGAGCATGGAGTGATGGGATGAGGGGGAATGAGCTGAAGCTTTAGGAAGGTAGATTTAGTTGGGATATTAGGAAGAAATTCTTGACTGTGAGGGTGATGAGGCCCTGGCACAGGTTACCCGGAGAGATTGTGGATTTCTAAACCCTGGCAATGTCCAAGACCAGATTGGACAGGTTTGGAGCAACCTGGGGTAGTGGAAGCTGTCCCTGCCCATAGCACCAGCACTGGACTTGATCATCTCCAGAGGTCCCTTTCATCCCACTCCATAATTCTGTGATTCTCTTGCACTTAGCACCATCCAAAGCTGTGTTTGGAATCTGTCAGCCTTGTGAATGAAGGAATAAATTGACCATGAAAATATTGACAGCACATTTGCTTATGCTAACTTCCTGACTCTGTCCCATAAAATTTATTGCTTTGTTTAAATGCACCAAAGGATGGCAGGGCCTCACCCCTGCTGCACAGGGAGGAGAGGACAGGCTGAGGGCTGGAATGAATTTTAGTAGCCCTCAGACCCCTCTGCTCCAGGTCAGCAGCATTCCTGGGAGGTGTTGGGAGAAATTGGATCATGAGGAAGAAAATGCAAGTGGTATGTGGGAATACCACTGAGTCTGGCACATCTGGGGTCACTCATTTAGAGCCAGAGACAAGAGAAAGCAGATGCCTCAGCTGTTCTCCAGTTCCCTTAAAAAAGAAGCATCAGGAAAATAACCCAGCTCTCCTCCTCCCTGGCAGATCCAATGTCTTTTAATCTGCTCTATCTCACAGCTTCTCTCACAATGGAAGTTGCTGGTGGTCTGCTCAGGCTAAGCAGCAATTCTGGCAGACTTCAGAGCAGACGTGATCTCCAGCTCTCACTGCTTTGAAGCTCCTGGTTCTATCACACTCAACTAAATCAGATTTTTTCTTCTCCGTGGAGGTAGAAAATCAGCCCCGTGCTCCCATCTGATTGCAGTGCTGAGACTTGCCTAATTGAACAAGTGCTCGAGTCAACACTTGAGCAGGATGAAAAACAATGAGGAGATCACCCAGGGATTATGTCTGAGCTCCACAGCTCCTGGCACCGACAGCAGATGGCTGGGTCGCATCCTGCCCAAGGCTGGGCAGGAAAGATGTCAATAGGAAAAAAAAAAATATTAATTTGGTTTAAATGTATTCAGCTTGAAATGTAGAAGTGCCTCGGGTCTCTCATTCTGTACTTTTTAGCAGCAGCCCAGAGGATGGGATTAGCTGGGGGTTGGCTCTGCAGATTCCTGCAAGGAGCTCCTCTGCTGCCTCAAAGCTGATGTGGGTAAAAAAATATTTTGGGAAGGGGAACTGAGATGCAGGGAGTGGAGACAGCTTGGCTGCTCATGTAAAACTGGGGAACAGCCAGGAACAGTGTGGATATGGCAGGTGAACTATGAGCCCCTGTGGTGTGGCTGTGCTGATGGAGCCTGGAATCCAAACCGAAGAGCTGGTGGAGAGGGAGGTGGCTTGTGCAAGAGTGTGAGAACATCACAAACATCCCTGCAGGTCTCCAGCCTCCAGCCTGTTCCTTACAGGATCACACTTGATCCTACAGCCAAAGTCTGTATCCAGAGAGGTTTGGGCTTGGGGAAGTTGCTGGTGGCTGTCCCATGGGTACGTGGCCACCAGAAATCCTGGTGACTTCCATGTGGCTTCCTGTCCTCTTCCCTTGGGGTGGGAGTAAATCAACACACAGAACTGCTTTTTCCAATGCCCAAACTACTTTTATGTGTGGGAAAATACATCCTCAGAGGAGCCCAAAGTGATTGTGGTGCCCTCACTGCAATAGAAATTATCTATTTCCTCTAGCTCTGGACCCTCCTAAACTTTATTTGCTTTTACCCAAACAGCAACGCATGTATCAGGCCAAGCTGGGAATATCAGTCCCTTCACCTGTAACTGCTGCTGCTGCCCTGTAATTCCCTGCTGCCACCTCTTCCCAAAAACACTTTTAACCCTGGAAACTCCCAATTTTGCTTTCTGTATTTAAAAGTTATTTTCATTTTTTCAAGTGTGTCCATAGCTTGAGCTATAATGAAAAACTGCATTTTGCACCTGGTAAAATGAAGCAGAATTGTCTTGCTGGCAGAAGTAAAAATGCTGTTCCCCTAAGATGTTGCTGTATTTTAACTCTTTGGTTCTAAAAGCTTTTGTTTGTTTGTTTGTTGGTTTCCAGGGGGCAGCACTGGAAGAACCTTTATGGGCTCCTCATGACGTGCAGGTGGAGGATTGACCGATGATAATTAAGGTAGGCAGAGGTGCTGTTAATTTTGGCATCTTCTCATTTGTCCTGTCCTTGAAATAAAATGGTGCTGGCCAGTGGCCCGACAGTCATTGCTCTATTTTGGGGTTCAGTACACAAAGATGGCACTATGGCCAAGCAGTAACTTGTGCTAAAGTGTCCCTTTAAACACAGAGGGAAAGGAAATCTTATTTAAGAACTACCTGGGAACGTAACTAAGTGGAAAAAATCTGACTTCCTCCCCCAAAGGATAATAAGGTCTCTGTTGGTGTGGAGTTGGAAGGGACATGACTCTTATTTGAGAGCACTCAGCACAGGGATTTTTTTGTTCTGCTAAAACCCAGTGGTCGGGTTGGAATTCAGGTTCTAACTTGCCATCTCAAAGAAAAAAAAAAAAAAGAAAAAAAAAGTTGAACTAAAAATATATTTTGTTCATTTATTTTCATCATCTTGAGCTTCTGTGGAGAGCTGGTGTATCTCCAAATGTGGCAAGAGAGTGCTCAATTCTTGATTAATGAAACAGAGGAAAATCCCCGATTTAAAAGCAGTAAACTGTTGTACAAACTTGGAGAAGAAAATACAAATGTGAGCAGAGTTAAGTGGATTTCTAAGTAGTTTTTGTGCTGCTTTAATATCTGGATTCTTGCCTTGCTGGGTTGTTTCTGCTGTGGTGGTTGTGCTTGGAGGCATCACCAGGAGGATGAGATGGTCACTGCTGGTCTCTGCCTCCTCTTTCTGAAGCAAAGAGGGTCTTCATCTTTTTAGGAGTAACCACAGAGACTCCCAAATATCTACTGTAACAGAGGCTTTGCTTCCTCTCACAATTTGGGTTTTCACTTCTGATTAATGGGTTCAGTTAATGGCTGGTTGTTTTTTGGTGTCGGCAGAGAGTTGTTGGAAGGAGAGGGGGAAATTCAAGCTGCAACAAGAGCAAATTCTTTGAACGCAGGTTTTACCATTCTCCAGTGTATTCATACTGTTTGTTTGGCTTGTGATAAGATGCACTGCTGTGGAATTTGCTTGGAGCAGGGATTTGCATGAATTATTGTTTCTTGCAACGTTCACATCTGTGCGAGCCCTCTCTCTCCGTGCTCCGCCGTACCCGAGCACCCCTTTGGAGAAGGATTTGTGTGCTGGGGTGCAGCGGTCAGCAGAAGCCAAGTGCTTGGGGGAAGGAAGGCTGCAGTGATAAAAACAAAGTGCTGAAATAAGGGGAAAACTCCTTCAGGGCTGTGCAACAGCATCGGGATTTGTGTGTTTATTCTGTGCGCTGACTTTTCATCCCAGCGCGGTTTTGTTAAAAGCAACATCCTCCTGTTTGGAAAAACTCAGGGCTGTTGTGCTTGGCCTCTTGTAGAGTTTAGTTTTATATTTAGGAAGTGTAATGGCATCAGTCACAGCTGCTGATTGATATAGTGTGGCTCAAAATTATGTGTAAGATGGGAGTAAATAGTCATTGGGGATGGTCTGTTGATTCTACACTTGGAGCTTTTCATTTTGAAGGGTTTCTCCCTTCTAGAGAGATCTTTCTGTAAATCACTAATTAAGCAAATGAGCTACTGTGACATCAGTCTGTCTCCAAAAAGAACTGGTGTTTTGGAGAAACCTTCAAGCTGCAGTCTCAAATTATCCAATATTTAAAATTATGGTGTCTCATAGGAATAGAAAGAGCGAAGAAAGAATTACTGGAATTTTGGGTGACATCAGGTTTCATGTACAAAATCAAGTTTTTGCTTAATTCTAAATTCTACATTGATGCTAGATCTGGTGTCCTCACTAAATTTAACTAAATCTGGTGGCATTAAAAATTTTGCTTGTAATTCTCTTACTTCCTTTTTTGTAGCGAGTAGAAAAGGTTAAGGCAAATACATTGGGATGTTCATCTACAATACTTCGTGTAATGTATTTATTTTCTGAAAATTTGGCTTTAATGGGGAAAACTGGGGGAACTTCTGCCCCCAGAGCATCAGGGGCAGGTGTGAGTGATGGGACAGGTGGAGCATCAGTGGTCCCACCATTTGTGATGTCCTGGGTTGGGAAGAGCACCAGTGTGTGTTGAAAGCAGTCAGAGCAAGATGCTCAGTGTGATGGGGACGTGGCGTTGTGTGGAGCTGTATCTGAGTGTGCAAAACTCAAACTCAACACTGCCAGAGCTGCTGAAAAGGTCAGAAACCATTGGGGTGTGGAGTGGACAGTCCCATGACACCACTGTGCTGCCGAGTGCCGTGTTTTTGAGAGGGGGAGCGCTAAAACCACAGATCTTGTTTCAACAAAGCCCATCCAAAGCCATCCACAACCTCTGCACCAGCCATGTCCTCCTCCAGCTGTGTTGCCAGCAGTTTTTGGGAGGTGGGAGCCACGCTGATGTGCCCTGTGGATTTGCAGAAGAGCTTGACACGTGTGGTTTCCTCCACCGGTTCCAGCAGCGCCCATCACCGAGCTGTTGTTTTCGGTGCTACCCACAATAACTGAAATGTCTTTCCTGCAAGATAAGTCAGTAATTGTGGTTGGCTCCTTCCTCTGATGTTTGTTCTCTCAGTAACTTGAAATTTCATTTATCACCGGGGTGCTGCTGCTCTCCTCCAGGGGTAACCTCCAGCACAGGCTGGCCACGGTCCCACAGCTTCTCCCTCAAGGATTGCTCCTCAAAAAAGTGGCACAGCTTCATCTTCTCTCCAGGTGCATGCAGTTGTGACCAAACTTCATGAGATGAGACAGGAGGTGGTGGGACAGGAGTCATCCCAGCCCTGCACTGCTTCATCCTGGTGGATTCTGCTTTGATTGGCCAAGGCATAAAGTGGTTTTCCCCCCACTTTTTCAGATTTGCAGTGTTGGTCAAAGCCACCACCAGCTGCTGTGCTTCTGAACCCCTTAAAGATTGCTCTCACATTTTGGGACTTGCTGATGTGCAGGCTGATCCTTGGAGTACGTTTTGGAAACACAGAATTTGCCCAGAGACCAGAAATCACAAGAGTGGTGCTCCTAAATCCCTCTGGCACTTCCATCTCCCACCTCTTTCCTGTGAAGCTTCAAATTTCTACATGAAATTTGATACTGCTGAGATGAGCTGACCTGGCCTACTGCATCCTAAAAAATACCCTGGGATTTGCAGGGACTGCTGCACAGAGTGCAAACCATCATTCCCAGCACACACCTCCAGCACTGGGTGGTTGGAGCTGAGCATGGAATGGGGACAGGAAAGAGAAAACTCCCTGCAGAAACCACACCAGGCAGCGTGTCAGGACCTGCAGCCCCTACCTGGAGCTGCTGGGTATAAATAAACACATCCACCCTCCGCCTTATTTCTGACAACTGCCTCCCTGAGGAGTAATTTATTTTTTTTTTTCCCAGTAGGTTGTTCTGCAAGCAGGTTTCCTCTTGCAGGTGATTAGGAAAACCTCATTTTTATGTTAATTAGGCATAACGATCAGTGCACAGACATCAACTGCTCTCACATCCTTCTGAGACGTGTGATTTTTATTGAAATTCAGACCTGAAAAACTGATACCAGCAACTGATGTACCTGTTGCCTGAACAGATGGGAAACTGCACCAAAGGGGGGTGGTTGCCTCAAAGATATGTTGCCAAGGGTGTAGCAACCACAGGTTCAGCTTTCAGGAGGTTTGCAGCTGCAGTCAGTTTAGGTTTTTAGTGCTGTTTGCCTGCTGAGTTTACGGGCTTCCTCAACAACTTGTCTCCACTGAGATCAAGCCATGCTAATTTAGGTAATTGCAGCTTAGCCCAGCTACTGCTGACACTGGTGAGCCTGCACCTATAGGAGCAAATCTTTTTCATGTTGATGTCTCCAAACACATCCCTGCTTTGATTTTATTTGGTCCAGTGGGAGGGTTGAGTTGATCCACGTTTTCAATGAAACAGATCCTTTATTTTGGGCAGATTGGCTGTCCCATCCGTGGAAGTGCTCAAGGTTGGATGGAGTTTGGAGCAACCTGGTTTGGTGGAAAGTGTCTCATGGCCCATGGCACCAGTGTGGAACTAAATGGTCTTTAAGATCCCTTTTAACAGAAAAGAAGAGGGAATTCAATCAGATGTACTTTGGGTTTGTTGGTAAAACACAAGTGCAGCTGCTTTTTCACAGTACCAAGCACAGAGGACACTGGAGGTGGAAGAGCCACAAGAGAACGTCTGGTCCCAGCTGATAGAAACCAAAATCCACAAAATTCTGGAATTGCACCCAACAGTGATAAAATTGGAATTGCACTGTCTTGCCCCAGCACCATGTGCTGTGAACCACATCCAGGTTTCAGGAACACATTTGCCCAGCCAGACACAGGTCAGCAATGGGATTAGCCAGGTCAGTGGCTGCTAACACCATTAACTTCTCCTATCTCCTTTTCCAGAACTCAGTTCTCGTGATGTTATTCAAGGATTTTGTAATCCAAAGCCTTGAGGTTCCTTGCTGAAAGCTAAAACAAATATATCCATCTTATCAGGCCTTTCCAAGAGCAAAGCATGGAAATCCCCTGTCAGGCTGGCACCGTCACCAGTGTTTTCCTCTCTCTGCACCAGCGACTTTTCCTTTAATATTGCTGTACAAATCTTCCCTGGATTATGCAATGATTAAGAAGAAAGAATGAAAAATTACACAGGAATTTGGCAAGGGACACGTGGACCCCTCACAGCTGCAGCTGGTGGTTGGGTGGATTTGTGATGTTTTAAACACATGGAAGATCTCCTTGTGGTGCAGAACGGCCGGTGCTTGGTCAGGGAACTGTTCCCTTTTCACACAGAGTGATTCTGAGGGCAGGCAGATATTTGGGTTGGGGATTTTTGTATGTGCATGTCCACAGAGAGATAAGGCAAGTTGGAAAAAATCAATTATTTTGTGTATTTCCAAGGGCTGTGATCCTTTACCTGTGGTGGCCTAAGGTGGGTGTGCATTTCAGGGGAAGTGATACCTGGCAGCAGGTAAACGGCTGCAGCTGGGGAGAAGCCAAACAAGCTTTTGATGCATAAATCCTTCAGTTCTGACACAAAATGTGGTGTTTGTCTTACAAACTCCACCAGTTGCTCTGAGCTTTTGTCAAAATATAACACCATTAGGGGTGAGAGAGGGCACAGTTGGTACCTGTGGAGCCAAAGGATGAGCTCGCTGGGGAAGGAGGTAAATTATTGCTTGGGGAAACTGGAAGGGTGATCTGGGGAGATCCAAGAAGGAGGAAAGCTTTAGAGAGAAACTAGATTTTGGTTTTGACCATTGCTGAAAGAATTTATTCCAAAACTTGATTTTTAATGCATTTTTATAGGTGCCCATCCATATGCAAGACATTTTCTCTTCCTCTCTTGTCCTCTCTTACCCAGGTGCTTCTGCCCAGCATGTAAGTTGTAGTGCAGGAAGTGGGTGGTGTACCAAGTGAAATGTACAATATTTGGGGAAGGAAATACTGTAATCCATAGTTTTGCTGCTGCAGAGAGCATTTGTGGGATGGGGGCTATGTCTGAGCTGCTTGGCCAGGTTCTGCTTCCATTTGATGTGGTTTGTGTGCCTTGGTGAGCAATTCCCTCTTTGCAGAGCTGGAGGGAGGGGAGAAGCTCTTTAAAGTAAAACACTTCAAATATTGATGGAGTTTATATTACAATAAAGCTGGTTTTTACCTCCTCATGGCTCTTTTTACCCCATGGAAGGTGCCCAGCTTGGCTGCACCTCACACAGCAGATTCTTGGCAACCTCAGGTCTTACCTTGGGCTGAGCTTTGAGGAAGCACAAGGTCAAACTCCTGTCACTCTAGAGAAAGTTTGTAGGTTCAAAATTCAACTGGTCCTTAATTAAAAAAAAAAAAAAAAAAAAAAAAAAAACAAAAAAAAAAACAAAAAAAAAAAAAAAAAAAAAACCAAAAAAAAAACCAAGAAAACCACAAAACAAATTAAAAAGCAAGCAAACAAAAAATACCAGTGTGGGCTGCTTCCAGTCCTGTACAAGGGGGTGGAGAAGTCATAGAATCACAGAACCATAAAATGTTCTGAGTTGAAAGAGACCTTAAAAACCATTTAATTCAACCCCTTTCCATGTTCAGGGACACCTTCCACTAGACCAGCTTGCAAAATTAACAAGATCATGTGAATTTAAGACCATGATTTTGCAAAAAACTTCATATTTGAGACAAACTAGTTTTGAGGATGAAATGTTGCTGTTTCTCCCCCAAAATGAGTGGATGTTATGGCATCTAAACTGACATCTGAGCTTCTGAGGTACAGGTGGGACTGAGCGGGGAGGTCTCTGCAGCTGCATCCCATTTGAGTTTAGTTATTTAAGGTTCCTTCTTGCAGAGAAAATTTGTGAGGAGGTGAGAGCTCTGCAGGAGGGGGAAATGGTGCTAGGGATTAAGCAGCAGAAAGGTGGTGGAGTAATGTGGAAGCTGAGTTGGGTTTTTCAGGAGAGAAGTTGGTCAGGATTCACCTTGTGTTGGTGTTTCGATCCATGTAAGAAGGCTCAGGTGTGTGGAAGTGCTGGGAGTTCAGCAGGCCCTTGCTGGGATGTTTGGGGTGTTCTGTGTTTCCCTGCCTTCATCCCAAAGATGAACTCAAAATTACAGGTGGTGACCAAGAAGAGTGTGAAGGGTCTGTAGGGAAAGGGTTAAATCTGAGCAAAAATGAAATTATTTGGAGGGGCTGGAGCTCTGCCCTTCAATGCTTCCCCAAACTGGAATTTGCAGGTAGCCCCAGGAGTGGTTGAAACACCTGGGGTTCCCCATGAAGGGTGGTGTTGGCTGGATTTTTTTTTTTTTTTTGTTTGTTTTTTTTTTTTTGTCTTCTCAGTGGGTCTTGGACTGAACACTTGGAGGAGAGGACAAGGATTCTGCTTTTGCACACTGCCAGGGCAGGTGTCTCCTTACAGACATCATTTACTGTCAGAAAACCAACCTGAAACTCCAGCTGCAGTGGATCAGTGCCTCCAGCTGCCTCAGGTCACCACCTCTTCCAAGGCTGCTGGGGAAGGAAGGAAGAGCCCTGGTCCTGCAGCACCCTGAAGGTGCTGGGGGGCAAAAAGAACTCAACACCCACATTGTGGTGCTGCTCCACCTCCTCCCAGAGCTCACAGAGGCTCAGTTTGGCTGTCCTGGAGCTCAGACACACCACGGGCAGGGTGGAGATTTGTTTCCTCAAATAACAAGTCACAGGAAATGAATTTTCTGCTCCTCGGTTGTCACTGTGGTCCACCCGGCTCAGGTGCCATGAGCAGCATTGAAACCACCCTCAAATATTTCACCAGGGATGCTAACAGGTGTCCACAGCATGAAAACAAATTGGGATGCCCAGTATGGCACTGGTTTTGAGCCAGTTGATCAGTGGAAGGTCAGCTTTGCTTCCCAGCTACTGTTTTGCTTTGGAGGTGAATCTGTTAAAAGTGCTTTTGCCAGGCAGCCAGAGGCTTGATCAAAATCTATTTAATATCTATTTCTTTATTTTTATGTGCTTTGAATCCTGAAATGTACCATTTGGGAAGATGTTTTAGTGAGATGTTGGCTGGCAACCCAGCTCTGCATTAACTGCTTTAAAACATCTACTCCCCGCTTCAATTTTATTTGCCCTTAAATAAAAAAAAAAAAAAAGAGATCATATCTGCTAGACACCAGTTTGTTCATCCCTCAGGCAAGTGTTCAGGAGTTTTCATTGTTTTTAAAGTGGCTGTTTCTGGGCTTTTGGAAGGGCTGTCAGCTTGCTGAAGTGCATGATGAATGTGTCAGAGGTGCTTAATTGGGAATGCTGGTTAAGGGATGGGATGCAGACGATCAGCAGGATGCTCAGCCTCACCTCTGGTCCCCACACTGTGCTCTGGGCATCCCTGCTTTGTAATCTCATGAGGCAGCCCTGGGGTTTGAGCCTTAGCAGGGGAAGAAATTCTTCCTCAGTGCTTCATGTCTTGCTTGTAATGAAATGACTTTTCCTTATGCAGCAATCATAATTTTCATAAATTTTCCCCGTCACGAAAAGAAAGAAATGTCATGAACTGATTTGCTCCTTCTCTTCACCGTGAGGCAGATTTTTCCTTTTCAAAGGAAAATACTTTTTAAAGCATTTGCTCTTCCTTTCAGCTTGAATGATTTCATCTATACTCTGATTTTTATTAACAAAGACTCACAGCAAGATGACTTTCAGCCCTTTCAGCTGTTGGTTTATCCCAGTCTTTATTCTTGGGAGCAAAAATATGGAAAAATTCTCTGTTACACAATTTTTAACATACATTTTCAGAGTTTCATACCACAGGACATTGTGGGTTGGTTTTTGGGTTTTTTTCCCCAGTGATGCTTTAACATCTGAATTTAGTAAAATTTGCTGCTTTTGAAGCATTTGGTGACTTTTGCTTTGTGCTTGATCCAGTTTTGATGTGAATTGTTCCAACTTCTGTTTCGGGGGAGGAGCAAAGTTAGTTTTTTTCTCACCAGCCTACATGGCATCTAATCCATCTGGAGCACGTGGCTGCTGTAATACAGAAGCCACACTTTATTTTTCTTCTTCTTTTTTTTTTTTTTCCCCACAAATTCTTCCCTGTGTGACTTCAGTAGTTAAAGCTGGTTCAATCTCCTGCCCCAGGAGCTGAAATCTGTTAATGTTTAAAGATGCTGCTTCTATTTTGGTAGGAAAATGCATCACTGAGAAGTCTTTCTTCCCACTAGTTGCCCTCTCAGCCTGGAAGAAGGTTTCCAGGGGCACATCCTAATGAAAAAACCCACTGGGACACAAAAAAAAACCCCCACACCAGATAGTGGGATCAAGCTGGATGCTTCCCAAAATGAATAAATCAAAGTTTTGTGTAGAAGAGGTTGGGCACAGTGGAGGTTGGTGAGTGATGAGATGGTGTTAGGAGAAAGTTGTTGGCTAAACAAAGTCTGATGTGTTACAGGATAGGAATTTTTATATGGGATGCTGGATCTCATCAGCAAAAAATAGCAGGGATAGGACAGCCCTGAGAGTTTTGGGGATGTTGGTGGATGAAATGCTGGATGTGCCCTGGCTGTTCTCTGGGCTGATCCCGCACTGTGGACAGCAGGGAAGGAGGGATTCAGTGCCTGAAGAGGCTTCAAGAGAGCTGTAAAGGGACTTTGAGCAAAGGAGAGGTGACAGGACAAGGGGGAATGGCTTCCTGCTGACAGAGGGCTGGGTTAGGTGGGGTATTGGGAAGAAATCCTTCCCTGTGAGGGTGCTGAGGCCCTGGAATGGATTTCCCAGAGAAGCTGTGGCTGCCCCTGGATCCCTGGAAGTGTCCAAGGCCAGGTTGGATGGGGCTTGGAGCACCCTGGGATAATGGAGGTGTCCCTGCCCATGGCAGGGGGTAGAACTGGTTGGTCTCTAAGGTCCCTTCCAACCCAAACCGTTCTGGGATCTGGTTCTGGGATGATATTTTCATTCAGTTCAGATAGGCTGGGATGCAGTGAGCATCATTAACAGGACAGGGTGGTTAATTAACCCAGGAGACACATGCAGGGGGTGCCTGGACACTGCCATTCCACCTGGGAGCATGGGATGCAGACAGGAACAGCAGGGGTTGGGTTCTTGAACCGAACTTCAGAAGCTGACATGGTGAAGAATGAAGGAATTTCTCCCCTAAAAATCGATGTGGTTGCATAGAGGACGTGTGCAGGGACTGAAGAAACCTCCCTACAGTCATTTCCATCATTGTCATTGCCTTCCTCACATGGATCAAGATGAATCAAGTGGGAAGGACACAACACTGCAGAAGGGGTTGGGTGTCCCTTTCTGAAAGCCACCACTCCCACCAGCTGATGATCCTGATGGTGCTGCTGCTCTTATCTCACATCACACACCCCATCCTTACCCGTATTCCTAGAGGGATTTAGAGCCTCTGAAGTGATTGAAGTGCTCACAAGTATTTGAATATCCCAGTAAGTATTTATCTGCAATTAAGGCCTTGGAAAAACATTGTGAAACACGAGCTGTCATGCGAGTCCTGCTTCCCTTTGTGTCAAACTGGCAAATGCTGGCTTTGATCCTCTCTTTTCCCCATGGATTGGAGCCATCTCCTTTCTTCTTTGCACTGAGGACCCACAAAAGCATCTGGGACTGTGCATGGGCCCCAAACAAGCAGCAGCCAGGCTCATCTCTCCAATTTTCAGGCTCACCAGCGCCTTTTGTGAGAAGGTACCAGCTTTGGTACTTCAAAAGAAAGGTGTCAGAAATGCAAAAATGAGCAATTAAGGATTAATCTGCTTGTGGGGATGGGTATCTGCCTCCCCCTCCTGATTGCAGTGTAAATTAGTGGTTGACTTGAGCCCCGTAGTGGAGCTATTTATACCTCCAAGGTTTGAATTATAGCTGGATAGATTATATCATCCCTTTGTTTAATCCTTTTTCCTTTCTTCTGTTGGGCTTTTGACCTCAGTGATTTTCAAAGCAGTCAGATTCGCTTCCTACGGTTTTCTTGATGGTATTTGTATCCAGGAAAGGGGAGGAGAATTTAGATGGCTTTTTCTGTACCATTTTATTTTCTCTTGCACTCCCTTACTCATTTCCTCATTCAACAGCCCAGTCCTTTTTTTTTTTCTTTTTAACCTTTTCAGACATTTTCATTCCACAACTGTCATTGCCTTTCTAAGGCTTTTTATTTTCTAGGGCTCCAAAACAGCAGAGGTAAAGGGAGACCTTGGGTGAATATTCCATTTTATAGGCTTGAACTCTTTCCAAAAAGCTTTGGAGTGAAGATCTCCTGCCATGCACCTGCCTGCTGGTCAGACCTGCAGCTCTCCTTCATTTCCCCCCCACCCAAAGACTGAGCATTGTGAGGGAGGGTGTTGTTGCTCTTGGATTTATTGGCTGTGATTTTGCAAATAAATGCTTTATAATCACTTCCTTGCTGCTCCTTGCAGCCAAGAAAGGGAGAGGTGCAGCCAGGGAAGGGCAGGCTGCCTCCCTGTGCTCCAGCTTTCCCTTTGGATATGCACTTCCTATTTCCAAGAGAGCTTTCTTTTAGACCTCTAATAAAGTGTTAGAGGGTTTAGAATATATATTTATTCTTACAGCTCTCTAAAAATTGTGTTTTAAACAAAACCACCCCAAAGTTGGCCCTGGGTCAGTGGCTGCAGTGGTTCCTGGCTC
This sequence comes from Cettia cetti, assembly GCA_013401135.1. Taxonomy (NCBI): domain Eukaryota; kingdom Metazoa; phylum Chordata; class Aves; order Passeriformes; family Sylviidae; genus Cettia; species Cettia cetti. The sequence continues at coordinate 12,024 of VZUI01024294.1, read as the reverse complement.
TTTGCTGCAGTTTGGATTTTCCCAAACTTCCCATCCAGGAGAAGCAGTCAGAAAAATAAAGAGCACAGGAGATCTGGAAGTCAACTGAGTATTTTTAAATATCAGAACATGCTGTGCAAGGGTGGGAATTAAACTTTGCTGCTGAAGCAAGCAGAGAGTTCCTCTGCAGTGTGAGCTTCCCTCACATCTTCCTCTATGGGTTTTTCTACCTTGAGCAGCCCTCCCACCTAAAAAATTCCCATTGGCCTTCAGATCCTTGTGTGGCAAAGATTTATACACATGGCTGAATGTTTTTGAGCAAGAGGGAATGAAGATCTCCAGCAAAACTCCTGACAGGAGTGGAAACCTCTAAAAAGTGACACTGAGCTGGGCCACCTGTGGGATGGGAACAGCCTTTAATGACTTGTAATTAATTCCCCATCTCTGTATTTCCCCATCCCTGGAAGTGTTTAAGACCAGGTTGGATGAGGCTTGGAGTATGAAATGTGAAAATGTCCCTGTAAAATGTGTCGCTGTCCCAGAGGGGGGACCTTAAAGTAGCAGCAGGCTCTTGGATCCTGTGGGTCAGTCTTTGCTGAAGTGATGATCAAGCCCAAAATAACCATTTTTTTGTAATAAATCAGAACAGCTTTTACCACCAGACATGGGTATAAAATCCTTTGGGGAAATAGGATGGTGGTTGGAGTAGAGTTTTCCCATCTAGTGCTTTTTAAAGGACATTTTCAGTCAAAGCCATTGCATTTTTGATGCCCTTTATCAGTATGTGCTTAACCTGTGGATATTTGGGGCTTTTTTTGTCCCTTGCAGCCCTTCTAATTTTTGTGAACAAATATTATTTCTTTGGAGCAGCGTTTGAGCCTTTAGTCCTTTTTTCTCCAAGCTGCTGCCCACAATTTGGCCACATCTCAGCCTTTCTCCTTGGGATTTCAGGGAAGTAGAAGCTGTTTCCTGGTGCAAAAAGCCCAGTTGTTGCATAAACTCAGATCCTGCATCTGGAATGAAGCTGGGAATATTCATCAGGCAACACCAGTATCATAACCTTCATTTTCAGACACTTGGGGAGTGTTGGAAGCAATTAAGGCCAATCAGATGGGATGGATCCCTCTCCTCTCTCCCCTTATTCCACCCTTTCTTACTCTTTTCTCTGCCTTCTTTCCCTCCTCCCTTAAAAAAAAAAAATAAGGGAAAGAAAAGCAAAGTTACTTGTATGGATAGAGGGGAGGTGTAATTATGAGCAGTGGGACCAATTTAAAAAGGAAGATTTCAGAGAAACTCAGACTTCCTTTGACATGTTGAGGGGTTTTGGTAGAGGATAAAAGGAAAATAAACTAATTTATTCCTAAATTGTAATTCTTTTTTGGTATTAATCTGTTTCATTAATGTAGTTCACAAATGCACACAGGCAGGGGAGAGGGGGGGGGGGGGCAGCAAATTGAAATGAAGATATTTTCAAAAGGAAAGTCTTGCTAGGAAAGGCTTCCTGCAGGGAGAAATCATATCCCAGGAGAAGAGCTGGAAACTCCCATCACTGTGGACTTCTGTAAGTGAGACTGGATAGAGCAATTTGGGAAATTTCTTGTAGGGAGCAGTTTTTGCTGTGTGGTGGGTAGGACCAGATGAGCTAATCAATCCCTTCCCTGGCCACTCCATGTGGTTTTCATTTCCTGCTGAGAGGTGGGGAAGGGCACTGGACTGGGGAGTGTGGTGGCCTTGGGGATCTGTCACTGCTTACAGGGTTGCTGTTGTCCTGGGCTGTGATTCTGCTACTCTGAAATATGTTCAATTAAAATAGATTATTATTTCTTTTTTAATCCCCTGCTATGACTCTTTCTAGGCTTGGGAGGTGTCACCATCTTTGCAGGGAGTGTTCTTCACCTTCCCTGAAGCTGCAGCTGAGGCATCTCCCAGAACTGCCTGGTGTCCATGGGTGTCAGCTCTGGAGCTTGTGGGCTGAAAATGGTTTCACTGAGATCTCAACAGCTTTTCCTTGGATTTCACCCACAAGAAAAAATCCTGTTTCCTATTTCTTCATGGGAGAGAGCTCTGAGAATGGGGAAGAAAGTTGGGCAGAATGTATCATCACAACATCACAGAATGGGCCTTAAAGCTCAGCTCATCCCACCCCCTGCCATGGGCAGGGACGCCTTCCACCATCCCAAATTGCTCCAAACCCCATCCAGCCTGGCCTTGGACACTTCCAAGGATCCAGGGGCAGCCACAGCCTCTCTGGGCACCCTGTAGCTGGCCATGAACTTTTTATTTCCCTTCTCTCTTCCCCTTGGTTGTGGTGCAGGCTGGTGATGAGAAAGCCCTGTGAAGCAGGTTAGGATTTGACCCAGTTTTCACATTAAATTACGTGGCTGCTGGCATGTCATGGCTGAATCATGGCTTGATGCTCATGAGTGCTTTGCCACCAACCTTGTTTATCTACCAAGGTGAGGGCTGTGCCTGTTGATGGGAAGAAAAGCAAGGATTTGTGACTTGGTATGGATTTCCAAGGAGGAACAGGGAGATCTGAGAATCATTTCTTACCTAGGAAGGATGGTTGTGATGGAGGAAATATCTGTAGGGTTGGGAGGAGGGAAAAGGTGAGAAAGTGGACTGTGTGCAGCATTTAGGAAGGAGATGGTTTGAGTTTAGTGCTGAATGTGAATTCTTGGGACAGAGAGAGCTGGAGCAAGGAAAATGAGGATTACAGAGCATGGGATAAAGGAGCAACTTGTGTGGTGCAGTTGAGCAGTGGGATGCTGAGCAAATACAACTCCATGATTATGTTTGTTCTGGAGACATGCATGTGAACACAGTCCACATGTGCCTGTTTTGAGGCCATGGGGACTGCAGTGCCCATCTTTATTTGCTTCTGGACTTCAGGGCTTGTATTTCCTTATTTCATGTGCAAGAATTGAACCTCAGCTCTGCTGTCCTCTCCTAAGGAAAAACCTGTGGAGATCTGGATCTGTGCTCAGAGCACATTCACTCCCTTACACAAGTTCAAGGTCAGGTTTCTGAAGGATCTGCCTTACCCTCAGAAGAAGAGATGGCTTTTCAAAGGAGAAGTCCATCCTCTTTGACACTGACTTTATCCCCTTGACAACTCTTAATTCCTTCTGAATTCTCCCAGTGGTCAGGGACAGCAGAAGTTGGCTGCTGCATAATCTCTGATCCCCTGCCGGTTCTGCATCCCTCCTCTCAGCAGTGATTTGTAAATATTATTTTCCCCCCAGTATTTTAAAGCACATTTTCATCTCCCCTGGCAGAAGGGGGAGGTTATTTCTGGCGCTGCTGTTGTATCAATTTCGCTCCTTGTTTAAGATTAATATTAAAAATAATAACAGCACCACAATTTTGGTGTTTTCCTCTTAATTCACCCATTCACTTAAAGTCCTGGCACTGCAGCTTTGCTAGCACTTGAGACCCAAAATGCAAATTTAAACTGAAGGTCACGTGGAAATCAACTCATCCGTTTTCTGTGTGATGAGTGAAGGTGCATAAAGGGAAAACCATACTGGAATTTAAACCTTGGAAGAAAATAGGGAAGAACTGTGGGCTGCTGTCATGTTGATGGTTTGGGCAAGGCAGTTTTGATTTTGGTGTGTTGTTTCTATTTAGCTAATTCTTAGCAGCATAGTGGCAATTTTAGAAAAGTTATTTCAGTCAGCAGTGAAACTGCAACACAATAAAGATAGATTTGTTCCCCTGATAACAGTTTTGATCAAGGTTTCCTTTTATCCTGCAGTTTTTAAATAATTGGCCCGCTTGCTCTTGGCTTTTATTGTACTGGGGATATTATAAACTCAGATTGTTTTGTAAACCTCTAATTTTAGACACATCTTGGTGCTTATTGTTCCCTTCATCCCCTTTTTTTTTAATACCATGGAACAACCTCTGCAGAGAGGCGGAAATCATCTGCATCCTGAGACTTTCATGTCTAGACTGGATGAAGGGCACGAAAATGCAACCAGAGCAATCCCCCCACAGCCTTTTTTAGAAAGACACTTCTCCATCCCAGCCCCAAACCCCACAACTAATTCCCTTTACCCTTACACCGGGCAAAAATAAGTGGACCAAAATGATAAATGCAGCTTTATGGAGTGAGTGTGTGAAATGAGAAGCAGCTTTCCAAACCAGTAGCTGGATATAAAAAGCCAGCACAGGCATCAGGGATACAATTGAGTTGCTAAGGCAGAGTTTTCCAATCGTGCCCCGTAGAGCCCCGCATCGTCTCATTATTCCGCTCCAGCGTCAGCCAACAATGGGGGGAAGATAAAAGCCTGGCAACCCAGGCTTTAGAGGGGTCAATTTATCCCAGCTCTTTGTAGGGCAGTGTAATTTTAGGCTTTTACACGGCGGATCAGGCAGAAATCCTCGCTGCAGCACTTCCGTAAATAGGTCAGGAGGGGACTCGGCATCCGGAGAGCGAGGCCGGGCTCGCACCTTGCTTAGAGGGAATTGGCTTTTCTCAATGAAAAGAAGATGGGGTTTGTCCTTATTCACCCAGTTTGTGAAGGGAAAAAAAAAAAAAAAATGGGTCAGTTGGGCAACGGCTTGCGCCGGCGGCGTGTTTCGGTGTGCTGCATTTGGGATGGAAAGCTCGTGAAACCTGGGATTAATGCTTTCAGCAGCAGCAGCAGCAGCAAGGAGTAGTGTTTTGGGGGGTTTTTTTCCCTCAGCAGGAGCTTTGGAAATGATGTATAACAGGTGTTTCACCTTTTTGAAGCTTTTTCTGATATACTGGACTTGTTTGGCAGAGATTATAAAGTGGTCCTGAGGTTGTTTATCAGCTCCAGCACTTCTGGGTGACCTTGCATCTCATCTTTGGAAGCATCTTAGTCCCTGTAACATCCCAAAAGAAGGATCTCAGGAGTTTTATTGGTAGCTTTTGTATTTTGCAATACTGTGACAAACTGCAGGTGTTGGGCGTGGTCAAGGGTTTGGCCACAGTGGCAAAAGACTTGGGAAAAACAGGGTGAAGTTCTTTATTCCTCCTCTCCTCACTGACAAGCTATTAATTACTTAGGGAGGAAATAGGAGGACTCTGGGAGGCAATTAGGTGCTGAGGTAAATACAACCTGGACTTTCACAAGGAGTCCTCCTTGAAAAGAGCTGGGACAACACAGCCCAAGGTGAATGGAAGGCTTTGAAGGTCCATGAGCAGGTGATGCAGATCCCTGAGAGGCTTCCTCTCTCCCTCAGCATGGGAACAAGCAGCAAGCTAGGATCTGTACTCCCAGGGCTGCTAAGAGCACTTAGGATCAGAGGACTGCAAAGGATCCATTAAAAAAAAAAAAAAATTAAAAATCAACTTCTCTGCCTTAACGTGGATTTTGCTCTCAAACCACACCAGAGATAGGTGGATGTGTGGGGAGACTGAGGAGTTACATGGAAACCTTTAGTAGTTCTTCCACCCAACCCACAGATGTCCTGGTAGGCACAGGATAGCCAAATGTTGGAGATGCTTCTCATTTTGCTTGGATAAAGGAAGGGAAAAGACAACTTCTGTTAGTCCATTCTGTGGGAATGCCAGAGCTTGGTTCAGCAGGGAATTCAAACCTCGTTGTGTTTGCTTCACTTCTCAACAGAGCTTCTTCCACCTAGTGCAACCAAAGGACTTCCAGGGTAAGACTTGAAATCAAATTTTCCTCTCCCAGTAAAACCTGGGGTCATTTGAGGACGAGCCAGAGCAGCAACACTCAGGAGAAGGAGAAGCAGGAGCTCTCCCTTCCCTGCAGTCACCCAGTATTTTCATCAACACAGGTGTTTTTCTCTCTCCTTCCTCTGCTACTCAGCATCATCTGTGCTGCCACTCAGGTTGCATGGCCAGAGGCTGCAGCACAAAGAACCCCTCACTTTGCTCAGCCCTGTCTCCTCCTCGCTGTCACCTCTCCTGTTCCTGTCCTTTCCCACCAGCCTCTCACCCAGGGGCCTCCTTTGATCCTGGTGCTGCTTTCCTCTATAAAAAAGGTGGAAAGAGCCCAAGTGGCAGCTCCCTTGTGCTGGGAGAGGTGAAGTGGGTGCACAGTGAGGCACACAAAAACCTGGTGCCATTATTCTGTCATGCTGAAACAATATCTGGCTCCCTGACCGCAAAGCTTCTGCACGGCGAGGAAGGATGGAGGTGATGGCAAAGATTTGGGACACCTTGCTGTCCTTGGCTGCCCAGCTTGTCACCTGCTTCCAGCCTGGCTCCCTGGCTCATGGCAGGTGAGCAGATCCTTCTGGGTGTGGTTCTGGGAGTATTTTGCTCCAGGGACCTGCTCGGTGTGAACAAGAGGCGCCAGATTTCGCTCCTCCCACCCCAGCGAGTCCTCAGGTTACTGCAGGGCTTGTGCAATTTGATGACCCTGAGTGCTCCTGTGCTTTGTGACTCATGGTTTTTAGCTGCCAGGCTGTTAAACCCCAAATTTTGGTGTTCCACTTCCCAGCTCTTGTAATATCTCAGGTCTTTTGAAATGGGAAAGAAGCAAAAGCCCCAGATGAAAATGCTGTTGGGCCATGAGGATCTTGTGGGGCACAGGGAAAAGCCTGGGGTGGTGCTGGGCAGCAGGGCCAGGTTTAAATGGATATGGGGAAGAAATTCTTCCCTGTGAGGGAGGCACGGAGAGAACAAAAATGCTGAGGCACGAGGTGATGCTGGTGGTGGGACACTGGGTGCCCCTCTGATGGAGGATCAGAGCAGAAGCACAGATCACATTCCCCACAGTTGACCACAAATTAGAGCCAGCTGTCAACACAGAAATATTTAACTCTTGTCTTCAAGTGAGGGTGGGGATGGGTGTCAGCAGGGACCACAGTCTGCTCCAGCAGTGAGGGCTGATGGAGAGCTGGGAGGATGGAAAAGTGGAGCTCGTGGAGATGCCCCTGAAGCCAAACTGGAGGGATCCTGTCATCACTGCCAGTGAGTGCCCCATAAGAGCAGGAGTGGTGCACACCCCCACGGGGTAAACCAGGACCCTTTCCCAGTTCTTACTGGGCTGCCCAGCTGGTCCTCAAACCCCAGATCCCAAGTTGGGTGCTCTGTGAGTCACGAGGGGAAGATGCCAACTTGCAGGCTGTTTCTGGTAGCTCCCCTCTGACTTAACAGGAAAAGACTGGCCACAGAAAATGTACAATATTGTTTTTCTCCTCATTTTCCTGAAATCTGTTGAACCGCTTTGCCTGTGGAGGGAGGAGGGGTCATGTGGAGGACGGGGAGGAAGAAATAATGGTGGCTCTGTTCAATGGAACTCCCCTAACAGAGAGTTTGTGTTGTTATTTTCCCCCTCCAAACACATAGATCTGATCTGAAAATCCCAGGCTTTAAAAGCACAGATGTTTAGTCTGACACACAAACGTGGCATCGTTCCAGCAAGTGGAACAGCTGGAAAGTTCCTGGTGAGTTCTGAGGAGCTAATCTGGGATGAGAGGAGTTAAAGCTGCTCAGCAACAGCTGCATCCTTCAACCAAATCACCTGAAACTTCCCTCCCCTCTAGGTCTTTTCCTTTTTACTAAAGCAGCTTTCAGAGGTGGGTTACAGTTTCTCCTGTCCCTCAAAGTGTCCTCTTTGAGGAGCAGGGAGAGAATCAGTGTGGGGATAAAGAACAGCCCATGGCAGTGCTACCAGGCTGGATATTGGGAGGTGTTTTGGGGGGGTCTTATCCCTGTGCTCAAACAGGTCAGGAGGAAAATGGTGTTGGAATGATTCTGTCCCTACATTAATGTCACAGCCAGAGATGTGTTGGGGTGTGAGTTGGGATGGCCATCCATCTCAAACTCATCAATTTTAATTCCAGTCCACGCAAGTCCAAGCAAGGATTAAAAGTCACCCCACTGCTGGTGTTCCTTCCTTGACTCTTAATAACTATCTCAGCATCTGCCATGAATAACTGGTTCCTCCAGGTGGTTTAAGAGTATCCCACAGCTGAAGTGCCCTGCTGCTGCCAGGAAAGGCCACCTGGAGAGAGCAGGGGTTGCCCTGCTCAGAATTCCACTCAGGAATCCTCTGTCTTCGTTGCCATCCTCTGCAAAGTGGTGATGGAGGTTTGGGGCTTTCCTTCAGCAAAGTTAATCCAATAATTAATTGGACTGCTAATGGGATAATCCTTTAACTGAGAATGAAGATGGCATCATGTTTTCCAAAGACTCCAGGTCTGCCTTTCCTACAGCTTCCAGAGTGGGAGGTGGGGTGCAGTCAGCATCCAGATGTATAATTGTACAAGCATTTGTACATCAGAGCATCAGGGATGTACAGAGGATATAAAGAGATCCCATAACATCTGGCAAACTTGGGTTTTAAAAGCAGGCAAATCACACCCAGAACCCACAGGATGCCTGTAAAGCTCTGGGGGACAGGAGTAGAGGAAAGTACTCCACAGAGGAGTAGAGGCTGGTTGGTTCATATTTAAGTTAAGGCACTTCTGGAAATTCCATGTAGAACTCTGAAGTTATATGGAGATGGTTCCTTAGAGAACATTGCCCCAACATGAGGGTGTTATTAAGGTAGAAAGAGAATCATACACTCATTTAGATTGGAAAAGACCTCTCAGATCATTGAGTCCAACCATTAACTCAGCACTGCTGTGTCCAAAAATAACCCTGTAATGAACTGACTGCTTGTAACATCCCTATTGCTTTGTCTATGTATTAGATGTTGCCCTTTTCCATCTCTAGGATTTTGGTTTTAAGCCTTTTGCACCTCCCAAAATGACACCTTTTCTCCCTCCTCTTTGGAACATCCCTGCATTTGGTGATGGAAGGATTGCAAGAGGTCTTCCCCCACTGCTGTACAAGCATATAATGGCTTGAGGTACATTTAGGATGAACCAATCCCATAGCTAATCCAGGAATGTGTCTGATTTGGGACAGGGGACAGCTTGGAGATGGATGTGTGTCACTGAAGGATGGGGCTGGATTTGGTTTGGACTAAGGGCAGTAAGGATGATTTGGGCCAGGATGGCCTCAGGGTGCATGGTGTGGAGTGAAAGTGATGGCACTGAAAGGTGCAGGTGATTCACTGAGGGGGACAGGATGCCATGCTGAGGGACCTTGGCAGGCTGGGGAAGAGGGGCCTTGTGGTCCCCATGAGGTTAAACAAGGCCAAGTGTAAGGTCCTGTGCCTGGGCTGGGGCATTCCCAGGGCCAGAACAGACTGGGGGGTGAATGGATTGAGAGCAGCCCTGCCCAGAAGGAACTAGAGGTGCTGGAGGGTGAAGAATGAGCCAGCTCATAGCCCAGAAATAGAATTGTACCCTGGGCTGTGGCCAAAGAGGGGTGGCCAGCAGGTCAAGGGAGGGGATTCTGTTCTCTGCTCTACTCTCAAGGTGCTCCACCTCCAGTGCTGTGTCCAGCTCTGGGATCCTCAGTACAGGAAAGACATGGAGCTGCTGGAGCAAATCCAGAGGAGGCCAGGAGCTGCTCCAAGGGTTGGAGCCCCTCTGCTCTGCAGCCAGGCTGGGAGAGCTGGGGGTGTTCTCCTGGAGAAGGGAAAACTCCAGGGAGAGCTCAGAGCCCCTTTCCAGTGCCTAAAGGGGCTCCAGGAGAGCTGGAGACAGACTGGGGACAAGGGATGGAGGGACAGGACACAGGGAATGGCTTCCCACTGCCAGAGGGCAGAGTTAGATGGGATATTGGGAAGAAACCCTTCCCTGTGAGGGTGAGGCCATGGCACAGAATGTCCAGAGCAGCTGTGGCTGCCCCTGGTCCCTGGAAGTGTCCAAGGCCAGCTTGGAGCAGCCCTGGGCTAGTGGAAGGCATCCCTACCCATATCAGGGAGGTGGAACTGGATGGTCTCTAAGGTCCCTTCCAACCCAACCCATGCCATGACTGTAAAAACGAGATGAGTGTGTCAGGCTGGGCCCTTGCACCACCAAACACCGTCCTGGGCTGGAGCAACAGACTTTGTGTTGTGTCCCTGCAGGCACAGAAAGCCCTCTCTGTTGTGTGGGAGCTCCTGTACCATTTAATGCCTGGTTTGGGGGGTTCTCTTATTTAACAGCAACACTGAGGAGCCTTCTGTGTATTATGTTCTTATCCAAGGCGTGATGGGAATGGGTGTTTTTGTAGGAAAGCTGCTTTTCAAAGCCTTTTCAAAGGAACAGCAAGGACTTTCAAGGATGGGGATGTCTCGGGTGCTGTCGTCTTCATTGCTGTTGGAATGATTTAACCTGGGTGGAGGGCTCTGTCCTTCTGGATGGGATTGAAATGAATTAATTCAACATAATTTTGTTTGGTTTGGTGCCTAATGCAGGGGGATTTGAGCTCTATCATAGCCTCTTAATGTTTATTTTCATATCACTAAAATCTAAGTGACAAATGGTGATGTTTAATGGCTGCTCAGGGAGACCTTGTTTATTGGAAAAAAAAGCAAAATGGGTCATAAAAAACTGAATTTCAGCATTACCTTGACTCTGTTGTCTCTTTGATATGCATCCATTCTCTGCTTTCATCAAGGAAACTTGAAAATCCCTCTCTGGTTTTTTGGGGTTTTTTTGCACGTGAAGTGGCCAGGATTCATCTCTTTCCCCCCTGCCTACGTGTGTCCAAAAATATTTTCAGTCCCAGTGCAAATACAATCTCCAAACACTCCAGAGGAGCTGTTCCTTCCGCCAGCTGCTGCCTCTGTGGTGCCCCTGAGCACAGCAGCTCCTCCAGGCTTTTGAGCAGGTTTTCAGCACAGAATTGCCTCACCAAAGGATGGGAGCATTATTTTGGGGGGCTCTGTATTTGATTTGCTGTGTTGGGTGTGTTACTGGCACATGGCAGGGTGGAATAATTCAACTGGTAATTTGTTGGCTTTCATGAAATTGCCTCAGGAACTTGTTTTCTTTTCTAGCACTGAGCTGCAGGTGACAGGACAAAGGGGAAGGGCTGCAAACCTACAAAGGGCAGGGTTGGGTATTGAGGAGAAATTCTTCCCTGTGAGGGTGGGCAGGCCCTGGCACAGGGTGCCCAGAGAAGCTGTGGCTGCCCCTGGGTCCCTGGAAGTGTCCAAGGCCAGGTTGGACGCTGGGGCTTGGGGAAGGTGTCCCTGCCCATGGCAGGGAGTGGGACTGGATGGTCTCTAAGGTCCTTTCCAACCCAAACCATTCCATGATTCTATGATTCTGTTCTTGGAGATGATGGGATACATCCACCTTCACTTTAGGGAGGGATCTCAGGCTTCTCCTGCAGCTCCATCTAGAGGGGAGGAAGATGGGCTGGTCATGGAGGCTGGTGGCCTCTGTGGACCACCATGGCTCTGCTGTCCCCTCACCCAGTATTCCACCCTGCAGCACCTTGCCAGGGCTGTTAGTTGTGCCTTCTCTGACCTTGGGGTCACTCCTGACCCCAGAGCCACGTTGCTGCTGGAAACCCTTTTGTTTGATGGGGAGGACACCACAGCCAGACCCAGTTCCTTACCCAGCTGCTGCAGGGGAGGAGCATTTCTCTACTGAACCCCAAAAGCAGAAGCAGGTGCTGCTCCCTGGGCTGAGGATGTAGAAACCACACACAGCTGCTCTGTGGTTGCGTTTGGGGCAGATTCCACAAGAGAAATCATTGTGGTTTGAGCTGGAGCTTTCCTGGAGAGAAGGTCTGATCTGGACCTCCCTGACATCTGAGCTGTGGCTGTGTGGGCCAGCACCTTCATGGACCTCTGGGCTTGCTCCTCCAGCTTCAGCTTTCCTCCCAGCCACGAGCTTGGGTTTTATGTGATACTCTTCTTTAAATGCCATCCTGGAGGGAAGAACACAGCAGTGCTGAATGTCAGGTTACTTTCCCTATCCAAGTCCTAATTCTCCCCTTTTTTTTTTTTTTTAATATCTATAGGGTGTTCTGGAATTCCCAGCTACCCAGGCTGTGCCCAAAAGAAGGCTGGTTTAGACCTTAGCAACAGGGTATTTTTGTTCAGATTGTGTTTGTTCTCCTGTGAGAGCCATTGTTCTGTCCCGTGCCTTGACCGCTCCAAAGGCTGGAGATAAAAGCCCTGGCTGACAATAATGCAGTTGAGTTCAGCCTTTTGTTGGGGAGATGAAAATAGAGGCTGAATTGTGAATAACATGGGAGGGCTG
>VZUI01024283.1:0-28247 GCA_013401135.1 Cettia cetti | reverse complement strand
AAGAAGTTAACTATTGGCTAATGGCCCTGCCCTTGTTGCCTGGCAACTGCCTTTCTTCAGGAATTACCCTCACAGCCCTAGAGAGCCAACGCCAGAGGAACGCATAGGCAAATGAGACCAACACTCCGCAGCTTGGGAGCATTTTTGGGAAAGAAACACCCCTCCAAAATAAAACTCGCCAGAGAGGGAAACAAATGATGCCCTGGCTGAAGAAGAAGTAGATGCACCCCCTCATCCTAATTTGAAGACTCACCAGGACCTTCAAAGAACTAGACTGGTGTGGGAATGGGAGAGGAAGGGTGAGTAAATCAGAAAGTGTTTGGGTGCCATGTTGAAAATAAGGATACAGGATATGAGCCTGATTTTACACTTTTGCACTTTTTGGTTCCTCTCCATGTGGTTGTTATGATCACATGGGCAAACCTTGGTGGGCTTCCCCCACCCAGAAGAGCTGAATATTGATGAAGGCATAAGCCCTTTTTTTTTTCAGTTTGACAACTGAGAAAACAGGATGCAATTTTTGGTTAATACCCCTATAAAAGCTGAGAAGGTGAAGCAGGCTCCCTCTTTTTCTCCGGGTAATCCACTAGGTAACACGGCAGGGCAGCCACCGCATGGGCCGGGCTGGCCCAGGCCCTGCTGCCCCAGGTGGCTGGGCCCGGCCCGGCTGGGCCTCCGGGAGCCACTGCTCCCCCATGGGGGAGCGGCCCAGCCATGCCTGGGCCTGATCACAGCGAGCAGTGGGGGAGCGGAGGAAAAGCCCCAGCAGCTGCTGGGGGCTGGGGGGGGATGTCCCCCCTCACCTCTTTCCTCAGGGAGCAGCTCTGAGCAGCCCACGCCAGGAGACCGAGGGGTGGAAAAGAAGGCACCCACCAGCCTCCCCCACCGGCATGGCTTGGAGAAATTTGCAGCTCCCGCAGCAGGGACCACGTGAAGACCACAGGCCTCTTTAACTCTTTCCTGCCAACAGATGGAACCTCCAGAGCCCTGGCATTTCCTGGAGGGTGGATAGACAGAATGATTGAATTATAAGGAGATGCAGCATGAAAGTGAAGTCAGTGAAGAGAGAGCGAAAAGACTATTTGGGACATGGAAAAGAGTGGCCTAATTTGGCTGGACATTTCTAGTAGACTATGGAGAACAGACTATTTTATCCTGTAACTTTTAGATGCTGTTTGGGGGGATGTAAAGTTCTAGTTAAAAGTGATATGAAGCTTTTTTGTTGCTAAGGAAAAGTGATTTTTAGTTTTGAAATGAAGATGATTTTTGGAAACAGAAGAAGAGAATCTTTGTTTTATACTAGAGGAGGCATTCTTAAACAGTACCCATAATAAGCAGATAATGGCCTATATGCAGTGTTGGGAAAGCTGATAATAGGTAGGATTTCACAGTTTGCAGAAGTGCCTTTTAGGTTGCTGCAGATGTGTGGCATGGAAGCCACCAGAGGACTGTTCCTCTTGTGATGATGTCTCTATAGGACTCAGAAAGACTCCTTTCCTAAAAGAACTGATTAAAGATTATTTTTTAAATGGTAAAACTGACTGAAATTACAGGTTTTGTCTTTTTATGTTGTGTGTAAGAAAGTGAACACTGGGGGGGAGGGAAGGATGTTTTGAAAGTGTTGGGGGTTGGATTTGTTTCCTTTGTTTGTGGAATTTTTCCCCATTGGGTTGCCAAGGGAACTAATTGCTGGGTGCTTACGGGTCCTTGGACCAAGGCAGGGTGGGGGGTAGTTGCTTGCTCTTGCTCCTGGTATTGGTGAGGGCTGCTGCTTCTGCTGCTTCTGCTGCTTCTGCTGCTTCTGCTGCTGCTTCTGCTGCTTCTGCTGCTGCTGCTGCTGCTTGTGCTTCTGCTGCTGCTTCTGCTGCTGCTTCTGCTGCTGCTTCTGCTGCTTCTGCTTCTGCTGCTTCTGCTGCTGCTGCTGCTTCTGCTTCTGCTGCTGCTGCTTCTGCTTCTGCTGCTGCTGCTTGTGCTTCTGCTGCTGCTTCTGCTGCTGCTGCTTCTGCTGCTGCTTCTGCTGCTGCTTCTGCTGCTGCTTCTGCTGCTGCTTCTGCTGCTGCTTGTGCTGCTGCTGCTTCTGCTGCTGCTGCTTCTGCTGCTTCTGCTTCTCTGCTGCTTCTGCTGCTTCTGCTGCTGCTGCTTCTGCTTCTGCTGCTGGAGGAGGAGGAGGAGGATTTCTTGGTTTCTCCATTGGCTCCAGTCCTGAGAACCATCATCGGCTCCTGAGCTCCAGAACAGTTGAGTTCATCTTCTCCTGCCCTGTTGGGCTCATCCTGTCCTGCCGCTGCCGTTCCCTCGGCTCTGCTTTGCAGCACTGTGTCTCCTCCCCTGCTGGGACATCCCTTCTGCTCCATCCGCCACCGCAGAGCTTTCTGCTCTCACCCACCGGCCTGGGATTGTTCCACCATTCCAGCTTGGTGCTCTCATTGAGATAAGACTGCCCCCAGCTTTGTGAGAAAGCCCCTCGAGGTCTTACCTGGTTCTGCTTGGTATTATTGTTATAATTATTATTGTTTGTTTGCATTGTTATAAATACTAGTAAAAAACTGTTACCCCTATCCCCATAACTCTGCCTGAAAGCCCCTTTAATTTCCTAAATTATAATAATTTGGAGGGAGGGGATTTGAATTCCACATTTCCTAAGGAGGTCCTGCCCCTCCTTGGCAGATACCTGTCCTTCAAACAGGGACAGAAAGTTTCTTTTTTTTTTCTTTTTTCTTATTTTCTTCTTTTTGATGTATATGAATAAACTATCTTTTGTAATTTTAAGGTGTGTTTTCCTTTTTGAGTGCTCCTAATCATACCTAAAAATAGCAAACACTGAAACCATCACAGCTGTAAACACCCCAAAGTTGTCATGTACTATTGTTCTGGCCTCAAAAACATACGGCAAGAACTCCATCTGTGTGGGTCCTGGTCAGACCTCGACATGCTCTGGTAAAAGTTTTACTCTGAAAGTATGGTTTTGTTTTATTTTTCTGATTTTTGAGAGGGCAATGAAACTGCAAAATGTGCAGAAAGAGTGGAAAAACATGTTCAGAAAGAGCAGTACAAGCACTGCATGTATCCCAGGAGCAGTAGGGGAGAAGAAAGCAAAATGTGACACATCATCTATACCATCAAGATCCAACGCACTGTCCCTCCAGTGCCAGCACTGAGCATAAAATCCACTTTTCCTCCAAAAAACAGCCTAATTGATGCACTGGAATGTGAGCACATTACCATGGTGGAAGCACTGTGGGTCCGTGTGTGCACAGGCAGGAAGGTGGTCCTGTGGAAATGGGGGCAAGGGGTGATGGGCAGTGGGCAGGGATCAATGTCCTCCAGCAGAGCACTGGAGGGTAGCAGGGGTCAGGGGAGTTGGCACAAGAGCTGTAGAGAGAGGCATCTGCAAGTTACTGCACAACTCACTGAGCGCTCAAGTTTCTGAGTGCTAAACAGCAAAAGCACTTGATGGGAGCTGTTATTTAAACAATCCAGTTGTTAATAAGTGGAACCTTTTAGTCCTAGTTGATGAAGAACCACAAGCCTGCTAGCCTCCCAAAGCTCTTCAATTATAGATACTGCCCCAGAACTGCTGGGAATGACTGAGCTGATTCATGAGCTGCCACAGAGCTGCTCATGTCCATCACTTCATACAGCTCTGACAGTGCCCTGGTTTGTCAGTGCTGCCATTATTTGACCTTCCTTTGTATACTCTGCTGAGGCAGATACACCTACAGCCAGTGAACTCTGAAGAATAAGAGCTTTTTGTGCAGCTGTTTGCACCAATTCTGTACTCTGTCTACTGCAGGCTTCCATCCCACCTCCGACTCATCAACTCACTGGCTCTGATGAAGCCTGTCTGGCTAATACAGACTTTGTAGCCAAACGACCATCAAGTGTTTCCAGGTTTTTTCCTATATCTCCCATAACTTCAATAATCTTTTCCCATGTGTGGAGTGCTGGACAAGCCCAGAGATGCTTTGTTTCCCCATCCAAGCTGAGCCAGGTCAGCATGATCAGAGCCCAGGTACTTACTGCCTGTAGCTAGGAATTTTTTCTTCCTTGATTTTTCTCTCTGCTGTAAGATACCATCACTGTAAACTACCTTCCTGTGTGTAGCCATTAATAAAAAGCATGCAGACAGGGAACACTGAGAGGTGTGAGTGAACCCTTCCCACCTTGATGATGTGAGCACACAGTTAGGTATGGGAATTTATCTAAAAGGCACCATCATCTTCTGAAGGCTCCGAAATCCTCTGGTTCATCGTTTGGAAAACCTCTGGCTCTGCCAAATTAAACGTTCAGAATGTGGAGGTCCTTTCCAAACCAAACCATTCAGTGATTCTGTGAAAATAGCTAAGCAATAACTACCCTTTGGATACCAAAAGAAAAAAAAAAAGAAATGAAACAACAAAACAAGATTGCTAGCCTGGATACAGCTGCTGGACGCAAAGGCAGGAGGCTGGAAGCCAAGGTGAGGGGCAATACAGTTGCCAATTGCTTTTCTAAACAAATATGCTCAAGTTCCATCCATGGATTTTTCCCTTGGGTACACTCCTGCCAAACAACAAGAGCCTCATGAATCAGTTTTTTAACAGAAACACAGTGTCAAAAAATTCTTCATGAAGCCCCAAATCCTGTACATTCTCAGGGAGTCTACAATGCAAGCAAAGTCTCAAGGGTGGAAGTCATCTCATGGTTTTAAAGTCGTTACTTGGACCCTCCTATTTCTTCATAAGGAATTAAGTTTCCTGTCTTCTGTGTGCCTTCTCTTTCAGACCTCTCATTTGTAACCCATGAAGTTGAAAGAAGGATTTAGAAGGAAGAGGGAATTCTGAGGTGGTAAAACAGACCTCTTCATTCTGTTGCTAGTGTCTTGTGAGGACTTCAGCTGTCTGCTCCTGAAGCCACCTAGATATTAATAAGCACTGTGGGGAAGGGAATGCTACTTATTCATGCTTTGTTAGCACTTCTAGACTCAAAAGTAAGCCACACTCTGGGTAGGAGCCACAATGCCTCTTCCAGAGCAATCTCCATGGGTATGAGCTGCCAGCCCAGCCCAAGTGGCTAGACCCCCAAGGTACAGGCAGTTAAAGGTTGGCAAGAGGCATTCTACAAGTCACTGGGTGGGAAGGGCTGAGTTCTGCAGGTCACAATTGCTCCGTGTGTGGAAGGCAGAGGGATCCTGCATGTTGGTGGTCACTTCTGTTCCTGCTCCTCAGACCTGATGAGACAAACTCATCTCTGAGATATTCAAAGGGCACATGGGCATACACATGACTCTTTCTCTGCTAGTGTCGGACCTTTTTCTCCACAGCCACAACTGGTTTACCTCTTCAGTTCTGTTCAGAACTCTTCAGTAAAGCTTTTATCTCTCCTGCAGTCTCTTTCCTCCTGGCTTTGAGCTGTCTTTCCTGACTTTCAAGCTTTTCTTTATGTGAGAACTGTTCACGATAAGTATTCTGCCATGGACAGTGGGGGTGTAAGTGGCTTCAACAGACTTAATCAATCACTACAGTATTCAGGGCAGACTGTAAAAATACTTTTGCATATTTTCATGCCAGGGCCTTCCTATTGTTTCCATATGCAAGTAGTATGCTATAACATGCTCTTATTGGTATAGTGGGAGAGCATACTGAATGAAATCCACACATCCCTTCCCACCCTCTGAGGTTTACATCTTGGGTCTTGCTGCAGTGTGCTGGCCAATTCCCCTCACGTCTGTAGGCCAAGGGAATACCAGGCTGGAAAACACAGTGATGCATCTCCTTCTATAAACAGGCTTTCTTCAGCATAATGTCCGTCAAGTTTGGCTTCTCCACATCTGCTTCTTCCTAACCAGGAATCAGCCTTTACAGCAAGCAATTTTGAAAAATGAAAAAGGGAAAACAAAAAAAATCCACACTATGGAAACCCTATGTAACACATTTTGTTTTTAATGAGGAAGTCTTTGAGGCAGCTTTGAAGCTGTGCCAGAAGAATGTGCACTGAAGTTCTTTACCCTTGGGTTGTCACGCAGAGAAAGCAGGAAAAATTGCATTGGGGCTCAGAGACGAGACTGTACAGAAAACCTTGGGTGCTGCAACAGGCAGGAGACTAGGGTCAGAGTTACAAATCTGCCTTACATGGCTCTTCCACAGCCTAGTCTCTGAACATTTGCCTCATACTTAGAGCTGTGGCGTCATTGTACAGCAGCAGCAGAGTAAAATGGATGAAAAAGTCCAGCTCTCCAGATTGTGTGGGCAAGGGAGGGCTGCAAAAACTACTAGATAGTGCCTCTAGAAGCATGACTACTAGAGGACAGGAGGATGTCCATCCTCAAAAGCCTTTTGTTCAAAGAACTCTATTTATGAAGACAGATAGCACAAGCACTGTGATGGCAGCAGAGGGCTGTTGGTACCGCAGTAGGGTGACTAGGGAAGTCCCAGCATTGTGGTGTTTGTGTAAAGGCTCCAGAAGTGTCTAACCACTATATACACTTTGCTCTTCAGCCCCTACACAGATGGTTCACCCTGCCCAGAATTTTCAATGTTCACCTTGCAAGCATATTCCCCTTCCGGCCAAGAGATCATACATTTTTCCTCCTTCTTAACTCATGAGCTCTCTTTATTTGTTGTGTATGGGATGGAGGTTTGTCCCTTTTTTTCTTTCTTCACCACAACAGCAAAAACTTCTTCCTGCAAGTAGCACTGACCTGCTCAGCAGGATCTGTCCTCCCTTGCAGGCAACCATGGTATGAAGAGAACCTGAGATTTAAGTGGACTTCAAGTTCCTGCAATCAGTCCAGCCTTAATAAGAGCCTCTGCAGCCCCACAGCACTTCCACTAGCACTGAACCCATGCTGTCACATGCCAGCATATATAATAATACAAGGAAGCAGGTCACCTAGGGGACTTGGTTCTTTTGAGGTTGCATTTGTTCTCACACTGTTCACCTTGCATAGGGATCAGCTGCCCTGGTGCTTCGAACCTCTGGCATTTGCTCACACTGCTGCTGATAGCGCTGAGTGCAGTCACACAGCACAGAGCCATGTCCCAAACTTGTTCACATCACTGAGGTATGCAAAGCTGCAGACAGCAGAGCTGCCTTTACTTGATGCTTTGTGGCTGTAAAATCTACCAGCAGAGGAGATCTGTGTCATGTTGCAGCTACAGCAGCCTTTCTGGCAAGCAGATAATTAGATCCTAGATTCTCTGTCTCTGGGTCCTGCAGCCAGCTGAAGATACAGCCCACAAACTGCCCTGAGGACCAACAGAAAGGGGAAACACACTCATGTCTGAGGAGAATGTGGGTCCATGTAGGTACTGAAGGACTCTGGAGTTGGTCAGGAAAGGGCTTGCAGCCAAGAAAGAGCTGTGCTTTTGGATGGTTTGAACTCTGTGGGGGTGGTGATTTGGCAGCAGTGATAGCAGTTGTCAGCTGGGTGCAGAGCAGGGTCAGAGCCTGTGAGGAACACAGCAGTAAGGCAAAAAGAGAAAGAATTGAAGCATGCACGTGGGCAATTCCTGATGCTTGTGATGTATAGGGAGGGAAGAAAGAAGGTGTAGAGGCTGTATGTAGAGGGGTAGGTCCAGCTCTCAACATAGCAAATCATTCACTGTGTTCCACAAGCCTCACAGCACAGCTTTATTTTGACCTAGGAAGAAAGTGGTGAGTGATTCCCCATGCCCAGACAGCTTTTGGGAGAGGGAGAGGTAGGTCACTGTCTTCTTCCCGTCACAAACATTAATTTCCTTGAGAAAAGTTAGACACAGAGATTTGTAATGATCCTATGCCTTGAAAATTTGCAATTGTGTTTCAGATGGCTGAAACTCATGATACTCAGCAGGCATGTCAGTGATATGAGACTTGGGACTGTAACATAAAATAAAATAAATTCTTGTTCAGCAAGGGATATGTGAAGCTGCCAAAAGATGAAACTGATCTCTGTTCTTGCAAATGGAGTTTACACATTTGTATTTCCAGTTCCCATCACACAACAGGGACCATTTCAACATATACAGACTGTGACACAGAGGAGCTCTCATCATTGCAGTGCCACATGGAGGACAGATCACATAAAATTCTCTTCCTGGGAAAGAGAACCAGTGGAAGAGATGGTGTAAACCTCTGGCAAGTAAGAGATCACAGTGTCTTTGTGCCACTGTGCAGAGGACACCACATATTACAGCCTACTGCAACCCTCTGGCTCATGAAAGCCATTCTGAGGGGCTTGTGTTTGATCCTTGCAGGGTTGGTCACGATAGCAAAGTTGTCCCATTTCCAGCTTCAGTTTGTGTCATGGAGATGATGTGTACAACTGCACGGACACAGGTGAGATCTGGCAGGTTGAGAGGCAGTGGAGGCCCGCAATATTGATCTTGCCTAAAAATGCACAGGGACTGAAAAAGACTGCAAGCTAGATATCAATGTCAGGGTGTGCATGTCAGCAGGATTGCCATACAGCAGTGTGTGCAAACAGCAAAACAAAAGTTGTTAGAGGATTTTCTGCTCTGGATGAGAATGCTGCTTGGGACAGGTGCCCTGTTTCTGCCATAAACTGAGCTAGCTGACTACAACATTGATGATTCCATTAGAGAATGCAGTAGGGAAATAAAACAGTATTATACAAACCTGAAGTATTTTAAAAATTTGAAAAGTGGTCTATCTGAAATATAATTAATGCTGAAATATAATTAAAAATAGCAGAAGGGGACTTGACCTCTTGACCTTGGAATCACCATGAGTACTTGTAGTGGCAGTGAGGACTGTGCTTCAGATGGGCAGAATCAGATGGCAGCCAGGCCTGAGCTGTCTTGCTTTTTAACATTAACTCTCCACTGAGATGTGTCTGTAACAGTGGCTACAACAGCACAGCACTTGTGAAAAATAAATGTTTTAGCACTCTAGCTGACAACTGCTTAAGGTTATTTACTGCCCAGACTGAAGCACAAGCTAACACTGCAGGAACAAATACACATCTAATTAAAAAAGCTGTGGTTAATAGGGCAGGGACATAGCAGTGGCTAGACTGCCTTGCAGTAAAGCAGAGACAACCTCAGCACAGCAGAACAGCGTCCAGGCACAATGGTTCTGCATCATGCATGCTAGAGAACCATTGGAGAGAAATATTGTCCTCAGCAGAAAGAAATGTAAAATGAGTTAACTGATAGTCTCTGAAGGACAAAGCCCTTCTGATGATTTAAATAGCTGTTTTGAAACCAGCCTTTGCCACAAACTGGTTTGTGATTGACAGAAAGAAAGGAACAAAGAAGGAAAGGAAACATGACAGATCAAGCCAAGCACATTTACATCACAACAAGCACTTCTTTTGATAAAAATAATTTTCTGAAATGGCTTCCCAGGGGGTCTGTGGAGCAAAACTAAGCCTAAGATCTTTGCCTTTACCAAGACAAATTGTAGAAGTAGAGTTTGTAGTAGACAGCCTCACCTGGTAGTTTACAGAATGAGCTGACAGTGAAGATGTTACTGCTTGACCTGGGATGTTACACAAAGAAATAGAGCTCCCTTTGGCACCCACCAAAAGGATTATGGCTGTATTTTCTTAAAATTCCTTCTTTCCCTATTTTTTTTCTCATCAACAGAACTTTATGCATTTTTCTCTGCTGCATGCCAAGATAAGACTGTTTAATGGAGCATAAACAAACAAATGAATAAGATTATTTAAAAACTGCTGTGAAAAAAGCAGTTAAAAATCCTAGAAAGACATTAGTAATGGGGAAAAAAATCTGCTAAATTGCAGGACTTTAAATAATGTGTATATAATGTATATAATACTTGCACAAGGTCTTTCTGCTTTGTTGCAGCTGAGTTTCTGCAACGGAACTCCTCATATAAGGAAAGGATGAGAATGCTATGGCTGTTCACCATGGAGAAGAAAAGGCTGAGGGCCATCTTGTCAATGTGCACAAATGGCTGAAAGGGGAGTGCAAAGAAGCAGGACCCCAGCTCTACTCAGTGGTGAACACTGAGCAGAGGCAATGGGCATGAGCTGCCTGAAACACAGGCAGTTTCCTCTGAACACTAGGAGACACTTCTTCACTGTGAGGGCAACCGAGCATTGGCATGGGTTTCCCAGAGAGGCTGCAGCATTTTTGTCTTTGAAGGTACTCAAAAGCCATATGGGTGTAGCCAGAACAACTGGCTTGAGGTGGTCCTTGGCACTGCTTGATCAGCGAGGCTGGACAAAATTACCTGAGGCCCCTTGCTACCTCAGACATTCTGTGCTTCTCTGAATCTAACTGGCAAGAGGAAAAGCTTTGGAGAAGAAGATACCCAAAGATTACTCTTTGAACATTGACAGTCCAAGGTGTTAGCCAGTGAGATCACAGAGAAGGGCCTATTGGAAAGGTTGTCAGTCTATGTCATCAATAAAAATCCGAAAGACAAAATGGCAAAGGATCCATGATGTTCCTAGAGGTTACTGATTGTCCATGTTCCAGGCCATGGACTGTTCAAATTGAATGAAATGGGAAAAGCTTTGCACAACAAGGAATGATGGTTAATAGAAGTAAAAAAATTGTGGGGGTTTTGTACCAAGTTTTGGGTGCATTCTTAATAAGTAGTGATTCATTTGTGTGTTCCTCTTCAATGTGTCATTCCAAGCACACCATCAATGCAGAGTCAAATAGGGTAAATGAGAAATCCCTACAAAAGACAGGAGTGCTGGATAGATGAAGTCTTATTGGATTCAAATTATCTGTCTTAGCACAGAACAAAATATCTGACAACACATTATGAGAGTCACCGTTTCAGAAATTCTTGAACAGAAACTCTACCATCGTCTAAAAAGTTTTTGGATCCAAGGTGAATTAATACTGAAGTTGCTACAAAATAAACCTATGTGCCAGAAGACACAGAAGACCTCTCTAAAAAGTGGGTCAAACTGTTACTTGCTAGAGAGATGAGAAAGAATTAGATGTGTCATAACTACTAAATGAGACCATGTGGCAAAAGTGACCATGACATGTTTGTATAAAGACAAATTACATCAACAGAGTTTGAAACAGAAGGCTATGCATGTGTCTAGTTTAAAACACAGCCTGCAACTGATGAAATCACAGCATGATCAAAGGTCCAAGGACGGGGCAAATAGATTTTGAAAGAAATTGAAAAGGCTGACTGGTAGAACACCTCTGCCACCCACATCTAGGTTGCATGTCTGAGATGTCCCTCAGAGGTACCCCCTGAGAGAAACAGAAGATTGTATCTCCTTTTCCCAGGACTCATACAATGTCAGCAATGCTGCTCTGTGTCTGCAGAGCTGACTCAGTCCTTCATGGCATGAAATGAGGTTCTCTACCTCCTGGAAACAAGCCAGTGGCCGAAGTGCCCAGAAAAGACAAGTTTGGTAAACTGGGAATGGTTTGTCGATCAGAATAATGCCCTTTTCCCATTGTCTGACTTTTGTTGGCTGGACTGAAATTATCTGTAGTAGCATTTTTGATTACAGGCTTGATATGCTCTTAGATGCTTTAATAAAATAACAGAATGTCACATTAACAAAGAGAAACCAGAGTGTGTTTCACTGAAAAATCACTTACTTTCCCATATTACAGTGTGAAAACAGAGAGATTTTGCAGGCACACAGGTATTTCCTTGTGTTTGAAAGCAACAAGGTTGAAAGGCTTGTATATCTCAAGGGCCCTTTACATCCCTTCTATAGGATTAAGAAAAGCTAAGACTTCTCCCCCTATCAGTTCTACCTCCTGCACATCCATAGCCCCCACACTTTTATTGCTGAGTGACTGGATCACCTGTGTTTATGCTGGATACAACTGGTGATCAGGCCAGGTCTGTGTGCACTGTCCCTGCTGCAGGCTCCTTGAGCAGACACGCAAACCTGCTTCCCCATCCTTGCAGCCATAAGGATGCAGAAGAGCATGGAACTGGCTCGTGTTCCCTCTGTGCCTGTCACAAGAAAAGCAGTGCCACGGGACTTCCTGCCACATGTCAGTTCCCTTCCAGTGTTTCCATTCAGGACCCCTCAGCATTTAACAATGCAAAGCAGCTGAAGTAAGAACAGTACAGAAGTGCAAGCAAAATGTCTAAATCCATCCAAATAGGAAAAGCTCTAACAGTTACCAGCTGGTCACATAAATACCCTGCCAGGAGGATAGATCCTGTGTTACTCCCAAGGGCAGGGAGTTCCCATGCAGAGCTGCCTCTAGCTGCTACCCCACTTCGTGAGTTTGCTTTTGTTTTGGGATTAATTTCCAAGAGGGCCCATGTGGTTTTGTATGGCTGTTTGTTTCTAAAAACATTTATCCTACCCTTTTGAGTTTTGTTTTTCTTCCACTGGAAGATAAAAGCCTCACAAGGGACTGAGTCCCCACTGAAGTACTTACAAATGTGAAGTAGGTGGGCTAAAATATATTGTTTTGTTTCAAGAAGCTCACACTGTTTTTTTTATGTGGCACAACTTTGGAGCACATAACAAAGTCCCCACCTGCTAGATGCTGCACGAACACAGATGAGAGCTTGTCCCTTCTGTATGAGTCCTGCACACCAGACATGGTGAAAAACTGCTGGCACAGAAAGACTGACAGAGAAGGCATAGGTGGGGAAGAGGCAGGAGAGCCAACAGGGGCCCAGGGTGGAGATACCCTTCTCAAGCCTTGTACCTGTGCCCTGGCAGCTGCTCTGCTTTCCTGACCACTCAGTAGGATAATGTGTGGTTATGGCATATCCACTGCCTAGCCCCTCTCAAGGACTTGTTTAACTATCACAGAAAGAGAAGTCTGAGCCAAGAGAGACCCTAGAGTAAGATGGAGGGGAGCTCCAGCTACCTTTGCTCCCTCTTCATAGCTTACACAACCATGGTGTTGGGTGGTCCAGCACCAAAGGGTACCTACAGCATCCTCTCTCATTAATGTCAGTAGTGACAGAATCACATCACAGACATCGACTGTCTCCACTTAAGGATTTATGGTGAAGAAGTAATAACATGAGCACTGTTCATGTTGCATGCAGGTACCAAAAGTCAGCATGCTTTAGGTGGTTGCTTTAGACTGATCCTCCTCATCTCAATGCACCTGAGTGATTCCTCAGAGATCCCTCCTTCTTCTGCAGCTTGTCTTTCCTGTGGCCTAAGACACACCAACAGGAGAGGCAGTAGTTTTTCTTCCCTACCTGAGCTTTACACCATCTGTAACTGGATAATCCTCTAATGTCTTCCTCTCCGTACTAGAGATTAATTTATGCTTTTGATTTTGCTCTTGGTAAATTTCAACCAAGTTCTTGTTGGGGCACAACATTCCTACATTAATCTGTAAATTTTGCTATTCCTTGTGCTGTACTGTAACTGTGATTTTGGTCTGGACAGCTGGAAATTGATGAATTTGTTCCTCTCTGAGGGGTGTTTTGAGCCATGAGAACTCCAGCCAGCTGGAGTGGCAAACAGCTGCAAGTCTCTCTATGAGTATTGCCCAGTAACCTTGCTGTTAATAAATGCCTGCCTGTCTTTCCACAAAAACTGTTACATTATATATATTTGATGTATGCAAAAAGAACAAATCCCAGGGTCCGATTAATGGCGGCGTGAGAAAAATGAGTGCCTTTAATCTATAAAAAGGAAAAGCATGCAGCCTTTATGACTTCCTCTCTTGTACCAGGCTGACTTGGAGTGTTTTTGTATCTCTCTGGGGAATCGTTTTTCCCCCAGAGACCCCTGGAGCCTTGTAGTTTAACCCTTCCTCCCTTTCCTGACCCTATTGGCTGAGGGCCAAGTACCTTTTCCTGAGCAGGAGTCTAGATAAGGCCCTGTTCTTCCTAGTTTGTTCTCTTTCCCCCTTGGAAACCTTCGAGAATAAACGTCTCAGACTACATCTGGGGGTTAGAGCCTCTTTTGGAATCTTTTGTCTTGTCCCTGAAATATTCCTCCAAAGCCCTCTAGGATCTGAGCTAGCCAAGGGACTTCGGGGGCTGCAGGGGGTAATATTTCAGAGTGCCTGCTCTTAATCATTCATCATGCACCTGTTTATTACCTACACTTTGGTCTCCAGCATCCCTAGTCTCATCATGCATCATCCTTGCTCATCCCTTGACAGCTCCCCAGCCTCTCTTGCTTTGGATCATTTGAATTGCCCTTCACTGAACCTTTATTATTTCTGCACTCCTCATTAATTACACCATTCCTTTCTTCCCTCCTATGTTTATTCTGTTGGCATTGGCACACCTCTGCTTGTTTTACAACCACCTGGCAACACATGATGACAGGGTGTTGAAACAGCTTAGTTGGTGAGGGCTGAAGAGCTGTCAAAATGCCATGTTAGTTACACAGGAGCTGCTGACTGAGGAATTGGCTCAGACATTCAGTCACCTAGTGCAGCACACATTCACATTGCCTTTTGACTGAGCTGAGGGAGGAGAAAGGCCCACCTGACCACAAACATCAGCACCACACATCTGTGTGGGTGTGAGCAGAGCAGCAGAAACATTGGGCAGGTAAAGAGAAAAGCTACAGCCTCCTTCCCTACGTGATGCACACAGAGAAGGAGGTAGGGCTTGGGAGAGATGCTTGAAGTTGTTTGTTCCCAGCACCAGCAGTGACATCACTGTCAAACTTGTTCTCAACACTTTCCTCAGGCCAAAGAAGACAGCCATCGACACTATTTCTGCACCCTTCAGCCATACTGAATAACCCTTCCTCACTCATCTGCCCAGTGGTGGGATCTGCTGTGCCATTGATAACATCCTCCACAAGCTGAATATCAAGTCTAAATACCTACTGGGCTTCCAAAAGGGTCAGTGGCAATTCTGCTGGCTCAAACTGATATCCTATACATGCAGAAACCATTTTACTCATCACTAACATATGATCACCTCCCACAGTCATTGCTACCTGGGTACTGAGGTTGTCACAATGTGGCATCAGAAATGAAAAGAAGGGTATACAGAAGGACACATCTAAGTGCTTTGGGAGAGCACCCTGACAGCTCAAGCAGACACCACTTTCTGGGCATGTCTCTTTTGTAGTCAAACAAAGAATCTCCCCACTCAAAAATGTTTAACACTATCACACACAGAGTTAATGCAAACAGTTTCAGTGTTGCCTACATTAAATACACAGCACATTGCTGAACAGAGTGGTGCAGAGCACCTTTGCCATGCCCGAGCTGCTGTATTCTTCCACTCTTATGAGTGGGTTAATGTAGGCAGTTCCCCATGGCAGGGTTCAAGTAAGAAAATACTCATAACAGCTCTTCAGTCAGGCACTAAACCAAGGACAGTCATTTTCCTCCACATTGTTAACTAAAGAATACTTCTGCAAAGAGTAGGTATGCTCTCACAGAATAATCTTTTTCTGATTGCATCTCCTGAGCTCAGACATATTCAAATGCATTTGCAATGCTGAGTATATGTCTGATTCCTGAAAAAAGAGCAGCATTCAGATAGCTGATGCAAGGAAAACTATGCGGTACCAAGCAGTTAGTCTTTGGATGATTTGGATAGTTCAGGGTGTTTTTAATATATGGATGGTCAATCTTTTTTGTTTTCTTGGCAGAATATTATTGCATGTAGTCCCATATAGCACATCACATGATCATGCAATAATTTAAGCAAAGTGAATTGCAGCTTTTGTTGGCAGAACAACACAAAAGATAAAAAGAGGGATATAAATACCCATCCATACATGTATATAAAGAAGACAAAATATTAAGAAGTCACAGGAGAAAAAAAAAGTTGGTTATTTGAAGCTGTAGTTGAGAAAAGATGAAAAAATCCATCCACACTCATTTAAAATTACAGGTAGAAATTTTAGATAAGAAGAAATTAATTATACAGGCTGGAACTGGCCCAGGACACTGTCCTTTTCTATACTACACAACATTATCACGCTTGAATGTGCCTGTAGCAAATTGAGTCACAAGACACAAAGCTGAGCACAACTTTTCTCTGAGAGAAGGAACAAGCCATTACAGCCCCCTCTGGGTCAGCCTGGTCTTATTGTCATAGGATATCATGCTTTTGAATGCAATTTTTCTAGGACCCTGCTAAATCAGTGAGGATCCAATCTCTGACTGAACACTTCATTCAAGTACAAGGCACCACTGTTCTTCCTGCTCTTGTAGCCATTTGTGCTAATGATACAGCAGCTGAGGAGAGGGCTCACCAGGATTTAGATACAGGAAACACCCCTGTTCAGCTGACACCATGGAGAAATTCACAGGGACCTACCTCTAAGTTCTCTACTTATACAGTGCTTTACAACTCATGTGGCAGAAAATGGGGGGACAAGAGGGGAAACACAACATTGCAGCTGACAACCTCATTCTTCTTTTTCACTCCTGACTGAAAGCTGTGAGTACTTCTTATACCAATTGATCTTCCTGCAGGAACCTAGTTTGCCTCTCCCAATGAGGCTTTATCCTATGCAAGGCACCGCATTGTTGACTTTTGCTTTAGAGTTCTCTAATAAGCCTTCTTAATTTGAGAATAATGAAGACTGAAGGGTTCACATCCCTCAGGCCAGTCAATGAAGGGGGCAGCCCAGGATAGTAGAGGTTGGGAAGGACACCAATATATTTTAATTGCTTCCTAAATTTTTTCTTGTTTGTCTGGTACAGAAAGGGGCCCTCTTTGCTCCATTAATTTCACTGCTGACACATGATGGAGTGATTTTATCCCCCTCACCCTGCACAGGAGGATGTGGCAGCTAGCACAGGACCTTTAGTGGGGCAACCGTATTTCTGCATATCTTGGGATAAATGTTGAGAAGACACAAATAGGAAGACAGAAGGCAGTGCACTCAAGACAAGAGGTGTTGGGAAACCTGCCCACTCCTGATCGGTTGAGTGCCATGCCAGCATTTTCTGATGGACACCTACAAGACATGGTGCACTCAGCAGAGGAGAGTTGGTCCCCAAGGCAAGTGCAGGAGCAAAAGTCCTTCTCAACTACTGCTGCACAGTCAGTGCTGTGGAGAGTGTCAGAGATTATGTCCTGAATGATGGCAGTGGTCATGGACAGACATCCAGGGACTCTTGCTGTACCGAAGACAATGTCAGCCACTGTAATCTTTGATTTCAGCTACATTTTCCCCCCAAAGACATACAATTTTTTCTGACTCTTTTTGCTGCTTATTGATCTGCCATTGAGTACAGGCTACCAAGAGATGCCTCAGACAATAGAGTTCATTACAGTTCATTGTGCTCCCGTTTTACATCACTCAGCCCTCCCCTCCTCTGTGCCTGACATTTTCAGCTACCCTGCAGCAAACAACTTGGCCAGGAGGGAATTCCAATCACATCTCTGTCCTCAGGGCCTGTCACTCAGTGCAACTCACCTGTAAATAAGATATTTACCCCTCAGTCATGTCTGCCATCTTCAAATAAACACAAGCAGTGGGTTTTTGTTGATCTGTCCTTAGTTGTCCTCTACTGAAGATGTCCATGGGTCTGAACTCCAAGCAGATGTTTCCCAGACATTGAGTTTGGTGGGAGATTTCTCTGAACCGAAAGAGATATCTCTTTGGTGAGGATGTAAATACTTTTCTCTAGTCCATTGACTGGACAGAGTCTAGATGACAGTGAATACTTAAGCTGAGGTTTGAGCCCCTAAATCTTAGGTGAGCCCCTAAACACACACACACACACACACACACACATATATGCACATACACACACTCCAATGCCAGCCATCTGAACAATCATGAAAGAAATGCTCTTCCAAGGGCAGTTGTGCCTCCTACCCAGGCTTTGGGCCACCATAGGGTATGTTTGAGAAATGCTTACTGTTTGGAGGAAAGAGACTTGGAGATATCCCCTGCTATACTCTGGTTAGGATGTCCCTATTAGGGAGATGTATCCCCACCTATGTGGTGAGGGTAGCAGACCCTGGATGGAGCAGTGAATAGCTCTTTTCTATCACTGTGTTCCTGTGCTGTGTTTAAAACTCCTCTGCAAACCTTGGCTCTTCAAAGAACCAAAGGGGTCAGTAATTGCTGGTGACATCAAAATAAACCTATACTTGTCAAACTTGAGTATCGTAAGACCAGTGATAATATGATTATTTCCCTATGCATTTTTACCCACTTTTTCATACCTAGTCCTAGCTCCCCAGATTGTGACTGAGGTGAAAGAAGAAAATCTATAGAGGAAAGTTAATCAATCTCTTCCCAGTTTTACCACATTGCTGTCCATCTGAGAGATTCAGAGAGAGAATCTGATTTTTCAGTTGCTATCCCATTCACTGACAGCATCTCCAGACCTCTTCAAAATCGTTTGCTTCAGCTAAAGCACTGTCAGTTGAGCCATTTAAAAAGTTGTGGTTGGATTTTATTTCAGTGAAATTTACAGAAGTAAAAAGCCCTGAGAAATACTTTTCTGTGTCTTCTAATGAAGAAGTTTGAATACTTCTTCAATCACTTTTGATGATTATCCTTACTTTTCTCTCACGACTAAATTTTTTTTCTGTTTGGATTACTTGTAGTCTATTAGGAGTTTTCAAGTATGCAGCTTGGCCAAAAGGCGAGTATTTTCAAACCTGAAATTAAATTGGCAAACATTTTTATCTTCAAAACAGAACCTGTCTATTAAAAATTTCAGTAATGAAAAAAGGAGTAAATGCTTGGAACGGTATTGAAAAGGTAAAAAATAAAATCTTTCTGATTTGAAAAAATAAAAGCTCAAATCACTGAGGCTTTCAAACTGTTCATTTCCCCTGCACCTCCAGCCAAGACTTTGTTCTGGCTAGCAAGTGAAATCTAGTGAAATGCCTGCTTGCCTCTGGCACTTGAAACTGGGAAAAGAGCTAAAGTTTGAATAAACTATACAATATTTCAGTTAAGTGCTGGAAGTTAACCAATTTTGATGGCAGTATCCTGCATTTGAGTGGGAATTAATGCAGCTCCATTCCAGACCGGGAAAATAGAAATTTGTTTTCTTAACAAAAATTATCAGATGCTGGCAGAATTGGTCCAAAAATCACATTTCATTTCTGCATTAAGCCACTGTAAAAAAAGTAATTATTACCCATCAAAATAGTGTTGTTGGAACTCAGATATATAAGGGTATGTTATATTAGCACATGAAACTATGGTTTAAGACTGAAAACCAAAACCCCAATATTCACCTTTTTTTGTCATCTGCTGTCATTAAGGTCACTAGTGCACTGGTGGATTTTGGGACTGGGAAGAACCACCATCACAAGGCTATCCACACAAGCAGCAGCTGAGTCATTTCACTGCAGCAAGCCCAGTGACTTATTGGGGGAAGGGAACAGGGCAGGTATATCAAGGGGCGCAGCTGTGAGAGTGGAGGCCTGGAGCTGCGCCCCTCATTGTATAATGTCCCACTTCCTTTGGTGATGAACAGCACTGCAGACATGGGTAATGACTTATTAATTGCTTCAAGCTTCCTATAAAAACTGAGTATTTAGCCTTTCAGTCTCTCCTGTGCTATTATTGACTTATCTCTCATCATTAGTACTTAATGTCTATTTTCAGGATTTTCAATAAGCATGAGTTTGTGTATATATAATCCTCTTTACCTTTATGTTTGCTAGCTGGAGATTTCCTTTCTGGTTCACAGTTTTGCTCACCTTATGAATTATCTTCATTTGCTAACATTTAATTTGTGCCAGCTGCTATAAGCTTCTTGGCAGAACACTGCATTTCCTGTTCTGAATCTTAGTGCATCTGAGTGTTTCTGCTATGTTCCATGCTTTTAATTGCACCCCACAGGTAGTCTAGCATTCTCTGACTAGCTCAGCTAGTCCATTTTCTTTATTTTTAGCTCCCCTAAAAATAACTGACTGCCCTCTCACCATTAAAGGTGATACACAGCTCTGTATTTCTAAAACATGTCAGTTCTTAGCATTACTTTATAAATAACCTCTTCCATTGTTTGGACCAGGGTAACCTCTGCAAAGATCAACGCCTTCCCTCAACTTTCCTGTAGTCTCAGAGTTGGTGATTAATGGCTGGTGCTGAGATAAAGTGACGTCATTGAAGACTTCCCTACCATCTTTGCCACTCCTCTGTAGTCTTAATCTGGGCTTTGTTTTACATAAACAGTGTGCAAAAGCCTTGTCACTTGCTGGCTGATAGGAGGAATTCAAGATACCTCCAAAGTCTTACAGGTTGGTTAGCTGTGATTTCAGCAACTTCACGATGGCTTTCATCATGCAACCCCCAGAAACATTTTCAGATTCAGCCCATTGAGACAATCTCCCATTCCTGTCTCTGCCTCAGTATTGTTTGTGTTCCATGAATATGATCAGGGTCCTTCATCCACTCACTCTCATCATCTAACCCCAAGAGTGGAGCCTCAACCCA
Source organism: Cettia cetti (assembly GCA_013401135.1). Classification (NCBI taxonomy): domain Eukaryota; kingdom Metazoa; phylum Chordata; class Aves; order Passeriformes; family Sylviidae; genus Cettia; species Cettia cetti. The sequence continues at coordinate 7,984 of VZUI01024283.1, read as the reverse complement.
CAGCTAATAGTGAACACCAGGACAAGAGCCCTTCTCAAGTAATATTGTCATCCTAATTTGAACTCATCCCCATTTAAGGCTTTTAAAACATCATTCATGCAGCAAAATTCCAAGGCATTCTCCAAGTTAAGAATACAATGAATGAAGACAACAAAGAAAATATTCTGATTGTGGGTTTCAAATTTTTTTAACCCTGATATTCTGTGGTACATTTCTTTATTTTTGAATATAAAGTGACAGAAATAATTTGTTGTTAGAAAAGAGAAAGTATCTTTGACTATTTACAGATTTTGTACATCACAAAGGTTTTCATGTTTTTGTTCATTTTTCTTCTTTTTTTTTTTTTTTTCCTCCACATCCTTTAAACAATGCTGAACTGGAAATCTCAACAGTTCACAAAACCCCTCTTCCCCAAAAAACAAACCCCAATGAGAAACAAGAAAAATCAAAGGGGAAAAAATTAACTCCTTTCATAGTTCTCCAGGAAATCCATTTGCTTAAATACATGTATTTTTATATTTATAGATACTATTTTTTCAAGTTCAAACACCCAAAATTCAAGAGAGAAAGGAAAAAAAAACCCCAAAACAAATGTCTTCCCCACCCCCCTCCAGAATCTGTTGATCCCTGCTTGTCCAAAATCAGAAAGAGTTATTTACAGAAAGAAGAATCGGAGGAGGGTGAGGGTGTAAGAAAGGGGAGGATGAGGTTGTGATGGGTGGAGAAAAGACAGTAGAATTAGGGCCTCGGAGAGGTGAGGCAAGCCTGAGTTCAACCGGGCTTTCCCTTAGGAAAACCCTACACTGGGGGAGTGTCCCCAGTGTCCCCTTGCCCCCATGTTCAGTGCAAGGGTGCTGCCTTTCTGGATCCTGTCTCAGCCCCACACCAGGTGTTCAGTGTTTATCACTGCCCTTCTCCCCACACCCTGCCTTGGTCTTCCTACACCGGCCAGCCAGCCCTGAACATCTCCAGCCAAAGGTGTTACAAGGAGCAGACGAAGTGCCTTGAGGGTCTCCACTGCACCCAGCTGAGCCCCTTCACATGGACTGGCAGCAATAGTTGCTGCCCCTTTCCCTCCCATTGGCTCCTTTTGCTGCTCACCCAATTCACTTCTAGTCTAAAGTCACTGAGAGCTCAACTAAACTGTGTGTTTGCAGGAGCCTAACTGCACTTCCATAGGTTCCATTACATGAAACTCATCCTACTGCCAACTAACCTTGGCACCCTCTCCTTCAGTTTCATGACTGCAGGGTACTGGCAAGTAACATGCTATGGAAAGACTTGACAGAAAATCCACCCCTGATCCCCATTCTTCCTTTCCTCCTTATGATATCCTGACTTCAACTGCAACCTGATAGAAAAGTTCTGCCAGATAAGTCAAATTTTACACTACAGAAAATTAAGTTTATGTTGCAGATGTGAGCCTGAAATTTCCACATGATTTGTGTGTATTATAATGTATTAATCAGGAAACACTATGTAAATGTGTGTAAATGCAGATCTTGATCTTAAATCAGTTTTGCATAATGCAAGTAAACAAATTAATCTCCCAATGTGCTTGTAAATGTTAATAAAAACTTGACATTAACTGTTAATGTCACTAGATGATAATGTTACTGGATGAGAAAGCAGTGTTGTATGTCACGTGTCCTTTAAATGCAAATGCGTAAAATTTACATGTCCAAGAAATGCATGTTCTTGAGAACTCAAATTGCTGTTTGCTGCAAGTCATGCAAGCTCTACTTTGTCCATCAGCAATTTCTTTTTAAGACATTGCCTCCTCCCTGGAGCAAGTAAACCATCCAAAATTAAACGTAAGGACCTCTTGAATATTGGAAGAGTGGTAGTGACTGTGTAAGTAGGAGTATACATAATTTAAAGAGGTTCTGGCAAGATAGACCTAATATTTTGCAGCAATTAATTGGGCTGGAAATTGAACTAAGCTGACCTGTAACCCTAGGAAATCTGGCTTTATCATCCTAGACTTTTGAAAACAGAAGGAAGCTCGGTCAGCCTCTGGCCAGTTGCATGTTTGTTTGCCCTTCAAACCATCCTTCAAGGTTTGAAAGCAATGCCTGAGAAGTTGGCCAGAAAGTTCAGTCACTATTCAAACAGACCAGGATGTCTTGGATGAAATTCATCAAGAGTTGCCAAGCTGAATGAGCACTTTGCATGATACAAAGAGGTTCTTGATGAAGCTTCTCCAATGTGACAGTCTGAGGTGTTACTGCACACTGGTGGAACCAAGAAAAATAATTATTTTCTATACAATATTTTGACAGTCTCCCTGTAAATGCTGAAAGTTTGTAGCAGCCTGACAAAAGCAGCAAAGGGATGCTCAAAACTACTAGTGAGGATTCTAGTGAGACCTTGATGTGCAAATTTTCAGAGAAGGGAAATTAGTTGTATTTTGAATCCTGGTAGAGCTTCCACTGAGATAAATTAGGTTAAACTGGCAGCAGAGGCTGAGCCCCATGCACTGCACACATCCTCAGAGAGTATTTACAGCCCAGCACCTCTCTGGATTAGGTTCATACATGCACTTCCCCATGCTACCTGTAAAAGTAGAGCTAATTGAAAATGCACAGAGCAATCACAACTTGTGATTCAAGTTCTTTTTGTCCAAGGCTGGGGTAAGTTACAGAATCCTCAAGGCTTTGCCCAATTGAGTAAGTGAAATGAAGCTGGAAAACAAGAGCACCACCAGAATAGCAAGATTTCTCACCAAACTCACCTGAAGCAGAAGTTGATTGCTCTGGGCAGGCTGTAACCCCTTCATGATTTCCAGAAGCGTAAGAAGAAGAAAACATCCTTCCAGGTTCTGAAGTGGTGTCTCTGGGGTCTTGTGGCCTGCTCCTGAGTGGATCACAGATTCACCTCCTCACTGTTCCCCTGCCTGTGTAGGAAAACCTAATCACTTTAGAGCACTGAGGGGGAATCTCAGTTAGGTGGTGTGTGCACAGTGGTGCAAGGAGACAAGTGTACCTCTTTCAAATCTTGAAAAGAAACAAAAAAAAAAACCCCAACAGGCTGAGACACTGACTGGCCCTTCAGGTTGAGGTCAACATCCCAAATCAAGTCTCCCAGCACAAACTTCCTGCACTACTTATGACTGCATCTTAGGAAGTTACTACACTGCTTTCTCCAAACAGCAATCATGAACATAGTACTTTTCCAAATGAAAATGCCAGATGTATTTTTCCTCTGCTCCTAGTCTTTACCCCTATTCATACAAGTCATACCAAGTCACCTGGCTTATCACATCTGGATGCCTCACTTATTTCTCGTATAAAATATGCATCTCATTTAACCTCAAGAAAATTAGATGCAAATGCATGCAAGATTTCAGGATATTTGCATAATATATGTAAACTATGGCATCTGTCAATTTACTTGTTAATGTAAATGTTAATATTAACATATTTCAGTTTAGCATCAAAATCACAAACTCTTTGAAGTAAAAACTGTGGCAGAGTGAAGCATCAAACAGACAAATCTTGTCTGAAAACAGGACTTAAATGGTTTTGATCAATTTTATGTCAGAGTTTCACCCAGCTGGCACAGCATTTCACTTTACTTGCTGCCTCCCAAATTAATGACTGGTACTGATATGGTCCAACTCTACAGCAATATGTTGTTAGGAGAGATGGAGTCATTTTGATCAACACAAAATTACCCCCGAAGCCACCAGTGACTGCTTGCATTTGATGTGCGTCCCCAACATACCTTTCTGAAGAAATCCTACCCAACATGCTACCTACTTCCCCCTTAGTGACAGGTACTACTGAAGAGGGAACTTTTGCATCTTCTCAAGGGATCTTTGAATCCTCAGCTCAACCCAGGGCATCCTCCAGGATTAGTTGGTAGTTGAGATTAATATCACAGTGTTTTAGGCTCAAGAGAACTCAATAATTTACCTCAGTATTAAATATTCCAGCCCCTCACAAAGAGATTTTTAAAAAGAATAAACTTTTCTAGCTTCTGTAATGGAAATTTCTAAAGGCATCTGAGCATCTAAGCACTATTGGCTTTCAAGAAGATGGGTTTTGATTTAATAAATTTCTTGTGTGCTTCTAAAAAGCCTTCCCTATGTGATGCAAAGATGGCAAAAGCATTAACTGTTTATTTCTTCCCAAGACGCAGAGCTGATGGCTCACATCTAGGGGTGCCTGGGGTGCTCTAGGCCCAGGATGTGTAGTAGGGGGACTTGAACAGAGCCAAGCAAGTGCTTAATTGAGATTCTGGGCTCAGGCCTCATCCCTTGATACCAAGAGAAATTGACATTGCCTTCTGTGGCAGGAACTATTCTATTTCCCCCAAAAAACCCATGTAGAAACATGCCCAGAGTCAGTGTTTAAGAACCAATCAAAGATCTGCCTTATTCCACCACTGCAAAACAATACTCTGAGTGGAGAGACAAGTCAGAGTTTCCAAGTGAGTTAAGAACCTTCCATGTCTCCTTTCCAGGAAATTTTCCCTTGCGAGCTGGAGAAATAGAGAAGGAAGTAACCAATTCTTTCTTTTCTGTTTCGATGCAAGTCTACACACCAGCCTTGAAGGAGTGGTGAGCACACGGTGTAAGTCACTTAGCATTCCAGTGCGTGTCTGCTGCCGAAGTGCAAGCACATAGCCAAAGCTTCACCTTGCAGCTGGCAGGCCTCGATGTCTTGCCTCCTCAGCAAGGATAACTCATCAAAGAGCCAGAGAGACAGGTCCAAAGCATCATGCTTCTCAACTTTTAATCTATTGCCTCAGATAAGAAAGTGACCATGAAGCCCTTACTCCCTGCATGTAAAATAGGGAAGGTCAGCAGGGACAGCAAACTCGGTTGCTACTGTGTTGCCTTGTTTCCCAGCCTTCAGCCTTGGAGTCAGAAATTTCATGTAAACAAAATAATGTTTCTAGAACTTTTATCATGTTTTTGGATTCCTTTCTGTGAAAGGACAATTGATGGACACTTTCTAAGACCAGTGGAGTTGAAGAGGTTGAACCTCAATCTTCCAATCTGGTCTCCTTTTTAGAAATCTATATAAGCTGTAGAAAAAATTAAACTTCCTCTTTTCCCGCTTCAACTCCATGGTGATCACTGTGTCTCCCTCGGGACAGCACTGCTCTACGTCACTGCAGCACAGAGAGAATCCTGAAGTGGACTGAGGAGGAAGAACATCTGAATGGTTAGTTGCTAAGCAAAGTGAAACTGCAAAGCTAGAAGAAGTGGCTGGTTCATTACAACTACCTCTTTTTCATTCCAAATAGGATGCTGTATCTTAGTATAGAAAGGTTCAGCCTCTAAAGCTGAAAAAGGAATATTTGTGTTCAGAAAAGGACCAGTGCTTGTGGAAGTGCCTTCATTACATGGAAAAGTCCTTATGTGTGAAAGGCCTAAGAGAAGCCCTGAAATTGTTTGCTTCAATAAGAACATCAGATAATTTTCCCCAGGTATGAGAAATACCTCTCTGCAGATGCCTTTTCTGTAACTACAATCCTAGTCCGTTGTTCAAATGCCAAAAAGATACATTGAATAGCTGTTTTTCACTGACATAATTTTGGCTTCCTGGTGGTCAAACAAATAATCTATGAGGGCAAACAAACCCAACAGTGCTTGTTAACAAAGACAGAGACATTTCAACAGTATCCAAGGCTCATGTGCTCCAGACCTCCAGACCCCTGCCTTTCCTGCATGTATGTACTAGAAAGAGGCACTGTCCTCCCTCTGGCATGGTTGAATGGTGAGAGACAAGGTGAGAAAGAAAGTGGTTCCACTTTTTCATTAGGCTCTGTGGATCTAAGGAAAGATGAGCCTGCTGCTTCACTCCAGGGAAGGGAAGGTGATTGAGCATAGAGGCTGGAGTAGTATGGCACTTGGCTGAATTTCTAGCAAAGACATTGCCACAGCCCTGGTTCTGGAGTCTGAGACATTATGCTTGGAAATCTGAATCTTCAGAGCATTTGCCAAGCTTCTGATGTAACCCTGTTCCACTTTATGGGTCCACCAGTAACAAACACACAGCTAGTGCAAAATGGTCACAAGTGGAAGATACCATATTCTTTGTAAGAAAGCAACTGGAATCTTCAAGGTACTGGAGCAAAGTAAGATAAACAATACCGCTAAGCTGTGTGTAATGACTTCTCTGCCCTCATAAGTCACTGATGGTCACAAAGCAGTCTCCCATAAAGGAGTGAGGGCCCTTTTTCTTAACATGCACGGGCAAAAGGGATAGGACGAGCAGAGTGAACAAGTGGGAACAATGGTAAATAGCCAGATACTCACTGAAGGAACAGTCTAGATTTGTAACTAATAATGAGAAAAGCTTTATAAAGCAGACAAAATGTCATTTTCCTTGTAAGAGACAAAAAGCAATCACAGATAGTGCATGGCATAGGGATTGGCAGCAGGGAGAGACAGGCTTTCTAGGACCCAGAGTGGACAAGAAGATGCTTCAGGATTTGGTCTTTTTTATGCTATGAGAACTCTCCTCCTCTTTTCCACCAAGAGATAATGTTCCCATGGATCCTTTTTCATACCTGGCTCAGAATTCAAGAACTCACCAGTCTAGCTGGTCTACACCATCATTGCCTCCAGGTCCTTTTTGTCTACTTCAACCAAGTCTATATTGACTTAAGTACAAAACAAGATATTTATCCAGGACTCTTTTCCTGCACACTGCTAGAGTTGTGGCCTAGGCTGATATTGAGACTTTACCATTTTTCAGAGTTCTCAGTCAGTGCTGAACACAATTTATTCAGTAGCTTATTCTAAGCTATATATGGTACGTTACTTGCCTTTTCCCTTCCAGCCTACAGCATAGAAGACACCCAGACAAAAAGGACAGGAGCAACAGAGAAGGTCCCTTGCTAGCTGGTGGGGCAGTGTTTTAATGATTGTGTGGGAGATAGGAGCATGAGGGAGTGAAGCTGAAATTAATTTGCAGGAGATCTGATTCACTCAAGCACATGAAATACCTTCAAGGCAGAAAGAACAGAGCAATCTACCGACTTTCCTTGACCATTCCAAAAACCAGCATCTCCTGTCTTCCAAGCAACAAGAATTTACAGCATAGGCTGAAGAACCACCTTGATCCGCAGCAAGATGGGGTGAGTGCTAGCACCTCCTCAAAGGCTTTAGCACCTGGAATCAGAGCCCCCAGTGGAGATAAAAAGCATTGATACCTCACCACCTTCAGGGGAGCAGAGAATCTCAGACATCATTTCTAGAGGGTGAGATGACATACTGTTTTGTCTGGAATTTGCAGAGGCAGTCTGCTTCCTTTAATAAACCTGGGGGAGGAGTAAATTTCTTCCAAGGACTGACAAATGGGACCAATATGTCCTGCAAAAGGACACTACCTTATTCTCTTACTCAGAAGGAAACATGAAGAGCTCCTGGTTTAACACCTATGATTCACATTACAAAAAAAAAAAAAAGCAAATTTTTTTCAGTCCTTCATTAATGTATTACCTCCTTTGTATCTGCCTCCCACTATTGATACTTCAACTACCCAACAATCATAAATCAAGAAGAAAAAATCATGATGAATGCAACACTCAAAAGCAATTCATGGCCATTTTCAATTTGCCTTTTGGTTTTTTGAGTCCTTGGGATTCATTCTGTTCTTATTTTCAAGGATTTCTTCCCAGCAATCAGAGATAAAAAATATCTTCTCATATGAGTTGTGGTTTTGCCTTTTTTTTTTTTTTACATAATCACAAGATTCCAGCTACCAAGATTGAATACAAAGACTGAAGAAAAATATTATGTATTGTGAATCTCACAGTAAAAGCCATGACTGCAGTATCCCTCTCTCACACACCACTGCTTCTCTCTTCCTTCTTTTCCCTCAGTAACTAAACAAAAACACCCTTTGCACAGCTTTTATTCTTGATCAGTTTATTTTGGTGGTTTTCATGCTACATAAAAATTAGGTTTTATATCAAAAAATTATTCACAATATTTCCAAAATAGTTCAAGGGGGGGGGGGGGTGT
>VZUI01024276.1:0-37358 GCA_013401135.1 Cettia cetti | reverse complement strand
CCTCCTCCAGGCAGCCTGTTCTTTGTTACAGCGGCCGGGAGGGCGGTAGCGAAGGGGGCGAGGCGGGTCCGAGGCAAAACCCGGCGGAGCCGCTCCCGGATCCAGGGCCCCGACGGGCTGCGGGCGGCGGCGGCGCGGTCCCTGCGGGGCGGGCGCGGGGCGATCCCCGCGGGCTCGGCCGGGCAGGGCACGGACACGGCGCGGCCACGGGGATGCGGGGCCGGGAGCGGGGAATGCCTCGGCTTGGCCGCAGGGGGTTGGGGATGGAGGGGGGCTGGGAGCTCCCAGGTGCGAGGGCGTGATGCAGGGGGAAGAGGCTGCGAGGAGGAGGAGGAGGGAGGTGCGGGGATGCTGCCCTGCCCTGCCCTGCCCTGCGGGAGGGCGCGGTGGGCGCCCGAGGAGACAAAAGGAGGAGAGCCGCGGTCTGCCGGGCTTCTTCGCACACGTGAAATCTTCAGCACTACGCTCCTTTTCTGCTCGGGGCCATTAAACTTCGCATGTAGTTTATTCACGCGATGGAGGGAAGTGCTGGGAAGGGCAGGTGGCACGGACCCCGCCAGCTGCTGTGTTACTCCATTCCCCCCTGACTGGCCTAGAAATCGTCTCCCTCAACAAGAATTGATAGAATGGCCCTAATTATTTTAAGAAATACAGGGCCTCACTGTAGTTTGTTCTGCGGTTCCTTTGAGTGCTAGCATGAATAAGTTTTTTACTACACCATGAGGAAAACTACGTTTTTACACTCATCCTTCCACATATGTATGTGCAGCACCCATCTGCTTGTGTTCTCAAGTTATTCACACCCAGAGAAGCTCATTCTCAGACTGAAGAAAGGATAACTTTAATTCTTTAATTTAATTGTCGATCATTAAGTTCAAACACAGATTTTTCAGGCATTCCATTAATTTTTCTGACCTACATTTTTTTAAAAAATCCATTTGCAAGATCAAAATGGCTCAGCTTAGCACTTGAGCCTGATTTCTTTCTTCAGCAGTTTTTAAGGGGAAAGTGTGATTTTACATCCGTTCTTAAATTTTTACAGCTCAGTAAAATTCCCTGACAGTATCTTGGCACATCATGGGCTGCAAGCAGGTACCTGTGATGCTGCAGCCCCTCAGTGTCTTCATTTGGGCTCCCTCAAGTTCCAGATATGCTCAGAGACCTGTGTTGCAGCTGGAATTTTTTGTGCATAGCTCTCTGGCTCTACTCATCTCAAAATCATTCATCTCATTATACAAGTCAAAAAATGTGGTTTTCTGCTCTTTTCCTGCCATCAGAATTAGGCTTTGTACTTGGTCTAATTTCCTCTGTGTGGCTTTTCTCCTGATTATTGACTGCTAATGTAATGATTGCTCTCTGTTTTATGTAAAAAAAATACCTGGAACTCCCAGAAGCTTTGATTATCCCTGCAAGACAAGAACAGAATTAGGAGCCGTGGGATGAGTGACTTCACGGAGTATTTTTCTGTTACAAATGTTTGAAAAGAAGAAAAAAAAAAAATCAGACGTGGCCCGTAGCAACAGCAGATGAGGGCAAAAAACAATTCTGAAGCCTGCCTTCAGTGCCATCATGTGAGTGGCACATCGTGACTCTGTTTACCAGCTGGAGCGGGTGGCATCGTGTGGTTTATTTCAAAAACTCCTGGGAAATGCAGCTGAGATCAGGGAGGAGGAGTTTTACAGCTCCTGGGTGAGGAGCGTGTAAATCAGAATTGTAAAGCAGGAGTTGTTTGGGGAGCGAGGGGCGAGGCTGGGACGCGCAGAGCACGGGGAGTCCTTGCTGCAGGGCCGGGAACTGCGCTAATGCAGATCGCTGAGGCTGCCTGAGGCACCTGTGAGGGCCCTTCACGCTTCCTCCCCATCACCTTGAGCAACGCCGATGATTTCTCCGCCCCTTTGTTGCTATTCTCATCTGAGGGCCCCTGGAACTCGACAGAGCTGCTGCTCCTGTAATGTCACCTGTCCCCAGCCTGCTGTTTGCCAGGGATGTGTCACTGCAGCGTCCTGCAGGGTGGATGCCTTTGGTGGCGTGGCTGAACCGTTGGCCAAGGCCATTATTTGTGAATTCAGCCACATTTAGGATTAAAGTCTTGTCAGGACACAAACTATCTAGAAGCAGTTGGGCATACCCCTCTTGAAATAGTGCAAAGCATCCCCCAAAAAAGTATTGGTTAAAAACCAAACCATTTTTGACATCAACTTAATGCCACTTCTTTTGCAGCGTTGTGCTCAGACTCCCCTAAATACCTGTTGCATTGTTCACCTTGATTTCAGGATGAGAGCTTTTGGGGAAATTTCCTGAAGTGCTGTTTGCGCTCAGCATTGGGCTTTTTTGGTACAAATGTTTGTTCTGTTGTTTGAGCTTAGTCCCCAAAAGCCAAGAAAGGCCCAGCTTGTGCCACAGATGGGGAGTGTTTGCCCCTGACAGCAGGGACTGTTAGGGGGGATCCTGCTGCTGTCAGGTGGAGTTGGGGAGGGCAGGGCTTGAAGAGCCCTGATCCTGAGTGGTGGCTGTGCTCCCACATTTCTGGCTTGGCTTTTGTTGCTGTAGTAGCAAATGCTTTATCTATTTTCAAACGGGGCTCTGCGAGTTTGGTGTGTCATGTTTCCTCTCCCTCTCACAGATTCAGGCCAATACACCTGCTGGTTTGCAGCCTTCCCTCTCTCAGACTTGGGTCATAATCTTTGTGTTGCTTTGCCTCTCTTCTGGGGCATTGGGAAAATTGCTTATTTGAGGAGGAGGGCAGTTTTTTGGGTAGAAAAGGGGAAAACTCTTTTCTAAGTCCTGCTCATGTTGTGGGTATAGCCATACATAATCAGACTTTTTGCCAACCATAATTTAATTGTTATGGGACAATAGTGTTCGTGCAAGTTTTTGCTGTAGACTGACACTAATGAAGTGAATGCAGATTATCTTATTTAGCTGTGAAATCAGTTTGATCAGTTACCATTTTGTGGAAGGCCAGTGACAGAGGCAGGATTTTATTTCCCCAGGTTTTCTGGTGCTCAGTACCACAATATACCTTTGCCTCTGGAAGAGGTCTGTGACTGTATCTGCAGTTTTTAGGTTTTTAAGACTACTGTGCTTATTAGATAAGCAATCTGCTTTTCAGAGATACTTTTTTTAAGCTACAGTTCAGTAAAATGTTGCACTAGGCCTTGTTCCTGCAGTGGTTGCTGCTGACCTGGATTATCCTTCAGCCCTGAGGCTCCACAGGAGCTTTTTAGCAGGGGATGCAGGAAGTTTGTCAGAGATGGGGAACAGCAGGAGACAGCATTTCCTCACAGAGAAATGCCTGAGAACTCACAGACATTGAGGCTTCCTTGGTAGTGATGTCTGCAACACATGTAATGATACAGCAGTCTGTGGGGCTTTTTAAAAACTTTAATTTGTTTAATTTTCCATTGGTGCTCCTGCAGGGACATTAATGTGCTTGGGTGGGCTCGGGGTCAGTCAGCATCATTACTTCACAGAGGGATGTTTATATGATATGGAAAGTAAAAATCAATTCAGAACTAACTTTATCTTTTGTATTTTGGCAGGTTTAAAAAAATGGCTGAAGATGGCAGTGAGGAGATTATGTTTATTTGTAAGTATTAGGAAAAGGATCTAACTCTCACCCTGTGTGACTTGTCTACTCAGAATGCTTGAAATTAAAGACTAAACCAAACTTAAGATTTTATTTAGAAAAATTGCTTTATGTTAAGGAGGCTCAAACAGCTAATGGATGAATAGAGAGGAGGTTGTGTAATTTAAGCATACACATTCTGACTCTGTTGGCAAACACACAATGAAAGCTCTGACTGTGAGCTAGCAGCTTTTTCATGGCTGAAGTGAGTGAGATTGAAGGTCTGACACTCAGTGTAAGCCCTCTGTTTATACAAGCAGCTCTAGCAGCCAGGGGTGTCTGGGGCTAACTCTGACCTCTGGCCTGACTTGGGGACCTGCACCTCCACAGCAGGGGCAGGCAGGCTCATCCTTCTGTCAGAACAAGCCAGTTTGAGCTGCACCAGCTGCCCTGGCAGGTGTCACTCGTGGCATTCCCTGCCTGTGCTTCTTGCTGTGCCCTGTGACTGGGATCTGGGCTGCTGGGGTGGGGCTGGGTGAGGAGAGGCTGTGCCCAGGCTGGGCAGTGTCCCACACGGGCTGGAGCCTGGCTGGCAGGCTTGGGACTCACATTAATCCTCTCCTTTGTCACCAGCCTGGACATGCAGGTGTCACAGTGGGGAGGAGTGAAGGGATGTAGAGTCCTTGTGTGAGCAGAGAGGGCCCAGATATTGTGGATCCAGTCAGGGCAGAGCAGAATGGTGCACATGGTTTTTGGATCCACAGTATTTTACCTCTGATGGTTCCACAGCTGCATTTATGGCAAATATCAGAAAGTTCAGTTTTCCTCCTCCACCAGATTCCTTCAAAAATAGTGTTGACTGTTGGCATTTTTGCTGAGATACCAACAATGGTTACCTTTTCTTCCCCTTCATAAAAAGATTCTGGTGGCCAGCAGAAAGAATGGGGATGTGGTGCCATTCCTAACTAGACAGAAGGTGTCACACAAAATGATTTTCACCCTTCCAGTGGGGGCTGTGTGGTCACTGAGTCTCTTGAGCTTTTTCTTGTGCTCTGCAATTAGTTTTTCCCATGGGATATGGGGACTGTTCATGTTCTGAAAAAGTGAGTTGCTATAAATGACACTGTGCGCTCCCAATAATAAATCCTTGAATATATATTTCATGGGCAAGAGAAATTTGGAATATTTTTTTAATTAAGTGTATGAGCATAGTCTCCCTGGGGTATTTTATGATTATTGCCATGCTTGTTTTTGTGCTTCTCCTGTGGCTGTGATCTCTTGGAGGTGTCACATATGGTGAGTGTAACAGCTTTGAGGAGTGGCTGCTGTAGGGCAGTGCCTGGGTACTGAGCTGTGCCACACAATGTGACTGTCATGTTCCCCTGGCTTTGGTCATTCCTCTGCAGAGGAGTGAGAGAAATGTGTGCCTTATTCCTGCCTGTAGTTGTGGGCAGTGCTGTCTGCACCTCTCAGGCTTATCTTTGCAGAAGTGAGGAGTGCCCTGATGCAGTGAGGAGATAAGGAAAATTACAAAGTGCTTTTTTCTTTGGACAGCAAAGCCTGTTAGAGCAGCTGTTGCTCAGGCTATTCCTTCCTGTCCCCTTGGTTATGACAACCCTTTGTTGATGGCAGTCCATTTCTTTTCAGCAGTCAGGTTTACACATTCCTCTGTGGCTCCTCTGCCCTTTTTGGTTTGGGAAATCTGCTTTTAGCCCAAATTGTTGCAGTAATATTAAGGGCAGCCTGGGCTCCAGGCACACTTGGAGCAGGGGAATGGTGGAGCAGCAGGCAGGACAGCTGTAGGCTGCTGGTGCTCTGTGAGTAGCATTTACCCATGGATCCTTTCCTCAGGTACAGTAACTCTGTGGTGCTGTACAGCAAACCAGGCTGGGAAATTCCTTCTGCTGAAAAACAATGTGAAGAGCTGGTTGTTTCATTCCTTGGCTCACCAGAAGGCAGCACAAACAGCTCTACAGGAGGCAGTGACCAGGCTTGGGGGTTGCACCAGCTAGAAATGCACTTTGTCAAATATATGTATTTTTTCACTGCTGAACTGGTTTTGTTGCCAGAAGAAATGTGAAGCAGTTTGAAATTCCTTGTTTTAGAAGCCTTTTTTCACTGGCACCAATACCTGGGAGAGGAGAATCTTCTAGTTAGAAGCACAGAGTAGCTTTACCAGAGGGGATATACTTGGAATGACCTGGCTTTTGTCATGTCTTCCCAAAAAAAAAGGTGTAATGACCCTCTACTTTACACCTTTTCTGGCGTTTCCTGGCCTCCCCGTGGAGCTCAGATGCAAAAGGCAGCAGGGCAATACAACCCCTGTGTGATGATCTCTCCTGAAGCTGTGTCAGCAGCTGACCAGGCAGGGCAGTTTGACAGCTATTTTTTTCACTGTGAAGCAATGTATAAGTATTTGGAACCTTGTTCAGTTAGCTTATTTTAGAAAGCCTCAAATTATCCTCGTCTGAAAATTGTTTCTTAGGAACCACTCAGTTCTGGGTAATTTACAGCCACTTCAACTAAAAGTTAATTTAGCTAAGCTGACAGTGGATGAGGTGGCCAGAGTGTGTTGTGCAGCCAGCTGAGTGGTCTGGAAAGGCAGCAGGAGGTACCCTGGGGGTGTCTGTCCTGCCCTGTGGGTGAGAAGTGTGTGCCAGGCAGAGCTGGGCTCCCAGGACAGGTTGGTGCCCTCTGAGCCCTGGGCCACTTCTGGGTTTGTGCCTCCTGTCACTGGAAGCATCACTGCAAGCTGCCCAAGCTGTTCATAGCAGCTCCTGGGGAAGGCAGGGATGTGGTTTTCTTTAGCTGCTACGTGTTGCAGCACTTTATCTGAAAAAATAATGCCATCTTAAAGCAGAATATTTACTGTGGGTGTAAGGCATTTATTTTCCTTTGAGAGAGAATTGAAACAATTGTCTCCTGATGGCACTGATCACAGTGTGTGTTATCTCACCTGTGCAGGTGCCAGCTATCAGCTTGGTGTTCAATTATTCATGTTCTTTTAAGCAATATAAATAAACATCTGCCTCTCTATGTATGTATTTTTCCTGGTTTCTCTTGAAAGAGGGAGGAAACTGTCTTACAAAAGGGTTTTCCACCAACCTTTTCTGTCTGGTTCCTTGCAGGGTGTGAGGACTGTGGGCAGTACCATGATTCAGAGTGCCCTGAGCTGGGCCCAGTGGTGACAGTCAAAGACTCCTTTGTACTGAGCAGGGCAAGGTAAGAAATGTTTGTGTTCATCTTGACTAACCCAACGCCCTTGTTAGTCCTTTAAAGCATGTTTGCTGTTCAGTGGATGTCATGCTGACAGCTGGAAACTGAAATCCCAGAGGATGACAGAAATCTATGGAAAGCACATGGCCTTGATTAAATAGAAAAATTGATGCACACACTTAAGTGCTGCACTGAATTGAAGCCAAAAAAAAATTAACTTGCTGCTCAGCAGGACTGGGTTTCTTTGCTGAGGTTTCTGGCAAGATATCAGGTGGTGCCAGATGGGGTGATGACTTCTGTCCTGGTTGAGTACCTGCCACCTTTATCCCCCTTAGACACACTGGATTCATTTCAGAAAAGTGTGTGAGGATTTCTCATTCATGTGTATGAACTCTGTCATTGCTCCACTTAGAAGCAAAACAAGTTGTTCTCATTATTGTGGGTCTTTGCAAACGATTAGGGTTAGTAGTTCTGTCAGCAAATCTGTGACAGCACAGCAGAAACACTTGTGTTTGCCAAAAGAAACAAATAGACTCAATCTAGTTGGGAGAAAACAACACTGAGTAGTGATTTTTACAGGGAAAGACAATCAGGCACTGTCAGCAAAATTCATACTGAGGTGTAGAATGTAAGACTAAGGAAAAGAGCCAACCATTGTGAAGGTGTAGTACAGCTCCAAAAAGGGAAGTGTTCAGATGGCTTTGTGTGTTATATAATGTGTGCAGGGCTTCCATATTTCTTCTTGGGAAGTCACAGGCAGAAAAGAGGCACGTGGGCAGCAAGTCTGGCACCTCCTGGCTGTGTAGGCCGTGCTGTGTATTCCCAGCATCATTTTGTACCAAGTACTGATGTGCTGGATCTGCCACGTGGGTGCCACCACCCCGTGGCCAGGGCAGGATGCTCCTGCTGTCCACTGAGTACAGCAGCTGCAGCTGTGCAGGAGCTGTCCCTGCTTTTCTGGGCCTTCCCAGAAGAGGAATTTCCCTGCAGTTCCTGCCTGGCACTGCCTTCCTGTGCCTGGAAGCTGCCCTGCTAATGGTTAACAGCCCTGACACTACAGGTGCTTGAGGGTAATTTAAAAATACCCCTTGGAACAATCAAAGCTGGTGAGGGAGGTGCATTGAATATATACAAAAAGTGGGCAGTGCAGTAAGTTCTAGCCTGTACTACACATATTCAATGAAAAACTACTATTTCCTACCTTTTTTCTGTTTTTAAACTTGCACTTTAATGTCTAGATGTTCCAGCTGGGAATGTTTGCAAATATGGTGCATGCACTGGTTTTCAATCTCCTTTTGACATGCAAATGCTAAGTTTTCCCTTAAGTGTGTAAGTGTGGGCTGCTGGACTGTAGGCTTGAAAGCAGACTTTAAAATTGACTTTTTTATAGATAAATGTATTTATCTTCCTGAAGAGTTTTCAGCTGAAATCAGATAAGATGAGAAAAGGAAAGAAGAAATTTAATTGCAGCCTTTACATCTGGGGAACGGTAGCTGGAAGTGAGTTATCTGAGGCTGAGGGCAAGTGTAACCACAAACTGAATATGAGTCTTTTAAAAACAGTCTACTTCCTTAACCACATTTATTGTTCCTTCTGTCTTACTGAAAAGATAAAATGGATGCTTTATGGTTAGAAAAGAAGTGTTGAGAAACATCTGAACTTCTCTGTCTCTAACACTCCTTATTGTTATTTCAAACTAAAAGTATTTTTCTTCAATTCATTTGCAATCACTACGATTGTAATCTTTTTGTATTTCTCTTTATCTGGGCAGTAAAGCAGTTCTGCCAGTGTCAACCTCAGCAGGGCAGTCAGCAGCCTGTCTGATTATTTTTAGCTTTTCATCTGTTAGCACAGACCTGGAAAAACAGAATTGCCTTTGGTCTTGGGCCAGTCACGTGAATTTTTGGGGAGATATTCTCTGTGTTTATGTGTACTAACAGTATCTACTACATGTAGTTCTTCTCAGGAGCTTCTTTGGGGAAAGAAAGAGGCTGGGAGCACAGAAACATTTGTGTTTAATGCTGACTTCTTTCTTCCATGGGTTCCTGCAGTGCATAACTGTTACTGGATAAGGTGGTGTTCAGCCAAAGGTTGAACTTGAACACAGAAGTATTTTCCAACCTAATCAGTTCTGTGTTTTTTGGGTTTTTTTCCTCAATTCTCTCTTAAACTTTTAGATCATCTCTGCCTTCTAATTTGGAGATAAGACAACTGGAGGATGGGACTGAGGGAGTGTTTGCTGTGACTCAGCTGGTGAAACGTACCCAGTTTGGCCCCTTTGAATCCAAGAGAGTTCTCAAGCTGGAGAAAGAATCAGTTTTCCCCCTGAAGGTAAGACACAGAATTTGTAAAGCAATAAATAGCAAGGAGTCAGTTTTTCCTGTGAGGAATTAATGCTGTCCAACACCATAGAAACAAAGATATGTGAAGGGGGATTATTTGGAACATCTTTTAGGTGTGCCCTGTAAGGGATGAGCTAAACAAACATTTTCTGGGCAAAGAACAGAAGAACCAGACTAGAAGCTCAGTTCTTTTAATGAGTCTTTTCAATTTGATTGAATTTGCCAATGAGTCACATATGCATTAGGTTTATAGAACATGCAGAATAAGTGTTTGTTTTTGGTTTGTTGTTTTTTTTTTCTGTCATGCATTTGTTTTATTCCTCTCTTGACAAGTTTTGGTAGGAAAAATGCTACATTAAGAATGGAATTCATTCTTAGTCTCCACTAATGCCTAACTCAGAAGCAAAGATTTAGAAATGTTCCTTGGGCTGATGGCTCTTTGGATACCTTTCCACTCATGTATGCAGTAATTTTTTTTTTGGAAACTGGGGCTATAGCAAGAATTCTTGGGATGATTTTTTGTTCAGTTTGTTCCCAGCTTGCTCCTGGTTATCTGTTCTTATCTGAAGGTGTGACTAAGTGAAAGATGCCTGATGCAAAACTCGAGGCTTGCTTCATCCCTGATATCCATTGTAAAGAAACCACTGCAAAAACAGAAAAGAATTTTTTTTTCCCCTTAACTTTGTATCACTTCTCAAGGTTTTTATTCTGTGCCCATTTTGCTTGGCAGGTGTTCCAGAAGGAAGGGCCCATGGTGTATTTTGACACCACAAACGAAGATGATTGCAACTGGATGATGATGGTGCGCCCAGCCACCGAGTATGAGCATCAAAACCTAACTGCCTTCCAGCATGACAATGACATTTACTTCACCACCTGCCAGGACATCCCCCCAGGAACTGAGCTGAGAGTGTGGTATGCAGCTTTTTACGCCAAAAAAATGGAAAAGCCAGTGCTGAAGCAGGTCACTAGTGTTGCCAATGGTATGTGTGGGGGCCTTTCTTCCTTCCTAAGGGCCC
Organism: Cettia cetti; assembly: GCA_013401135.1. Lineage (NCBI taxonomy): Eukaryota > Metazoa > Chordata > Aves > Passeriformes > Sylviidae > Cettia > Cettia cetti. The sequence continues at coordinate 27,213 of VZUI01024276.1, read as the reverse complement.
AGTGCTGTTTATCCAGTGGGCTCTTATCCTGCAGAGTCAGGCCAGCAGGACTGTAGGCTTGAAAGCAGACTTTAAAATTGACTTTTTTATAGATAAATGTATTTATTTTCCTGAAGAGTTTTCAGCTGAAATCAGATAAGATGAGAAAAGGAAAGAAGAAATTTAATTGCAGCCTTTACATCTGGGGAACGGTAGCTGGAAGTGAGTTATCTGAGGCTGAGGGCAAGTTTCCTCTTGCCCTGCAAGAGGAAAGTGTAGATTCTTCACCGTGATACAGCCAGGTTTTTTTTAAAACAGGTGGCCTAATTCATGGTTCAGCCTCTTCAGAGTGGACAAACTGGATAAATAGTCCTTAACTAAAGATTTGGTGGTTGTATCAAAGGCATTTCTGGGTAGGACAGAAAGGAGCTCAATTTCCAGAGAAATCTGTATGCAGATTTGCTAAAGAAGCCATTCTTCAGCTGCAGTGAAAATGGTTTGGTTTTGCACAGAACTGTTACACAGTTCTACAAAACTAGATTTGTCTTAAGCAGCCTCACATGGGACCCACTAGAGTAAGACCCACTGGAAAAAAGGCAGCTGATATTTTAGAATCTAAATTAGAATTGCCACAAGTTGCAGTGTTTTCCCATTTGTTTTCTCCTACTTTTCCATTTCTACAGCTGAAAGGCAAGATCCTTTAGCATTGCAAGGGTGTTTTCTTCCTGCTCTTGAGCCAGGAGTTCTCCCTGGATGTTGTTACTGCTCTGCTGGGTGTAATTTGGGGTGACAAATGTGGGGAGAGGCCACTGCCACCAGTGTCAGCTTTATGGCTGCCCTTGATCCTAAGCAGAGTTTCAAGTGCTACAGATGAATCAATGGAGTTGACATGTTTCTGAACTCTGAGATGTTTCCAGTTGGTATTAACTGAGAGGTTTCATCTTTTCCCTCTTTAGTTTAACCTGTTCATGTGTTTTTGTGGGGTTATGGGTATTTAGAAACACTGTTGAAGTATGCCCTGCTCTCTCTGTTCAGCACTTCATGCTACACTCCAGAATATTCAAGGTACAGTGGGTGAGATTCAGGTACAGGAATGCCCTGGCTAAAATTTTACATGAGAATGTTATTTGCAGGCCTGTTAGAGAATAAAACTTTCTGACTATGATTACTGCCCTCAGCACAGAGCAAAAGCCAAAGGGTCTGGACAGTAAAGAAGATGAACTCTTTTTTTTCTTCACAGATACATCCTTGGCAGCCATGGAATCTGATAAAGAGGGGAGTAATAAGGTCTCTTCAAAACCTTCATCTGCTGTCTTACCCCATAAAAAAAGCAAAAAGTCCAGCATTCTAGCAGCTGATCCAGCAGGTATGCAAAATTACAGTGCTCTTAAGGGAGATGGAGGACAGATACAGGTCTGCAGAGCTGTTAGGTATAACACTCCTACACATGTCTTATGGATAGATAACTTCTAGCAGATACTACTTTGGAGAGGATTTAAAAGCCTGAATTTTTCTTTTCATTTTCATGGGCACAGTGCTTAAAGCACATAACACAGGTTAAAAAGTGACAGAGGGGCCAATAAACTTTTAGGCAGATTATTTTCATGAAAACCACAAGTGCTCCTGACTTCGGGGGTGGTGAGTGGTGGGGTGGGGGCAATCCCCAAGAAAATATTCATTCTGCTTTTGCAGAGTGAAGTAATTCAAATGATCAGACCAAGTTCTAGAAGAAAACATTTCAAATGTTTGGAAATGACAAGAACACTGGCCATCCCCAAATTACAGTAATACCACAGTATATGCCACTATCAGAGTTCAGAATGTTCTAAATTACAGAAACTCAAATTTAAATAAACTCTAAAGCAATACATATCCTCTTGGCAAAGAAGGTAAGGCTGAGGAAATATCTGCTACTGTCATAGGAACTCTGTCCCAAGGATTCATTACAAAGCAGTGCTCCCCCACCCAGTCTCTGCTAAGTGGAACACTGAAATTAAGAACCCACTTAACACAAATTTCAAAAAGTACACTCAGAGTACACAAGATCCAAAGAAAACCATTCTAGGTCTGCTTTTTGAGAGGTTATTTTTCTAAACTTTGCTTATTAATAGTAGAAGTAGCCAGGAGGAAAGGAGGGGAGTTGTTGCAGACGTGTAGAGAGCAATTGATGAGAGGATCCATTTGTCAGCTTGGGTTCTGTCACAGCTGAATTGTGAAGCTGACTGGGGAGTTGTCTTTCAGTTTGGCATTCCTGATTTTTCCAGAGGTAAAATGAAGAATTGCAACAGCCCCTTCTACATCCTTCACCCTACTTCCTGAAAGTTCAACTTCAGTAGAAACAAAATGCTGCCCGTTGTATATTGGGAACCCTGAGGTGTTCCCATTGATGAGGTGTTTTGGTGCTTCCAAAACAAAATTTTCTTCTTTTGATTCTGTTTGCCTCGAGTCATACCAAGCAGTTTCCAGCTGTCAGATCTGTGGTTCCAAGTCAGCCAGGTTGCCCTGCAGCTGCCCTGGAAGCCTGAGGAAGTGGGAGCTTAAAAAGGACCTGGCTCTTCCTGACAAACCAGTGCAAGGAGCAAGTAAGGAGCAAGGGAAGTGCAGAGTCAGGCACAATTAACTTACACAGCATCTTAGTTTGCTGCATTTGTCCTCCTGGACAGAGCCCTCAAGAAGTTCTTTATGTAGCCTGTGAAGAAGGAGTTTTTGTTGCTGTATTGCCAAGTCATTTCTTATTAATTTATTTACTGCAGCGTGGATGAGATCACACCTCTGTAGTGCAGTGTTGAGTGTATCTTGTAGCCGGGAACAGGCTCTGCCTCAGAGAATCCTTTATTTTGATTTAAGAGCCAACACTGAAAAGAAGGAAGAACTTTACTGTGCCTTTACAGATGGGGTCCTCAGGCAGAGAGAGATGAGCTGACATGTAATGATCATCCAGGAAATCTGTGGCAAAAACTGAGGCACAATTCAAATTCCCTGTGCTGCCATTCACTTGCCCTGACTTCAGTGTCATCCTCCTCCTCTGCAGGAGGAGTTTTCTACACTGGGGGATATTCAGCTTTTTGTGTGCCAAAAAAAATCTCTGAATCAGTTCAGATTTATCAGATCCTCTTGACAAATTCAAATACATCGTCCAAGGACTGAAATACAAAGGACTGTGAACCGAGTAACTCTTCCTATTTTACTTTTTTTTAATTCCAGTTTCATTTTTGTGCTAATTTCTTCATTTTCTTTGCCTTTCTTGAGTTGATGTGTTAATTAAAATATTAGTATGGTGATTTCATAGCACATCTAATTAATGAAACTGCTCAAACCCGGGTTTTCATTGTCCTCACCCTTACTGCCATTAATCCCAATGTCCTTACTCTGCAATGCCCTTCACAGAGAGCAAGGAGGTTTCTCCTGCCTCTGTCCTCAGCTAACCCAGAAGAAGACTGGTAACTCTGGTTTTAAAGGTGCTAAAAATTGCTTTATGTCATGCCTTTTTTAACACAGTTCTTTAGAAAGTAATAAAGGAGCCCTCAGGATTTTACAAGGGCACTGATAGTCTCTCCCGGCATCATTTATATCTTCTGGTAGTTCAGCTCTTCATGTGTGGAGAATCTTGAAATCATCCCCCAAGGGCCTCTTGCTGCTTAAATTTTACCTTGTGATACTCAGGGAGTTACTGCAAAATAAACAAAGCTACAGGGGCTTACCACCTTCCCATTTTCAAAGCTTTTCAGTATTTCTTGTTGTGATTTAGTGAACACTCCAGAAGGCAGTGGAACAGCAGAAGCAAAGCCCAACCAGTGGACGTGTAAAGTGTGTTCATCTGCTTTCCAAGAGCCCCAGCTGCTGACAGGTAGGAAGTGCTAGAAATTCATGGGAGAGCAGTGAGGATCATCAGCAGAATTCTGCTCTTCCATGGCTCTTTGGCCATGCACCATCCATGGTGCAGTGAGATAAAAGGTTTAATTTTTGTCTTCCTTTAAGGAAATCAGTAGTAGGGAAAGTAGAACAGGGATGTTTTGGATGTTTTGACCATGGCAGTGTTCAGTCTCTGAACAAACAACTGTAATGTTGACTCTAGAAGAAATAAAACTGTGATCTGGAAGATGATGTGACTGCCAGGAAAATCAAGGATAGGGAGCTGCATGAGCAGTGTCAAGGTCAGTGATGCCAGGTTATACTTTGTGATATTTTCCATCTGGTATTTATGGCAGATTTAGTAAGGGTAGTAAAGTATATATTTTTTTCCTCTGCATTTCATTTGCAGTTATTTATGCAGTTTTCAGGAGAACTTAAAATTATTTAGAAGCTTTGGCCATTTGATGCATGATTTTTGAAAAGGGCACTTAGGTCAGTAAATAACTTGGGTTTTTCGAAAATTGTACCCATTTTTACAAACACAATTTTTTGCTATGATATCAGCAAATCTTAAAAATTCACTTCTTGTGGCTGTTTAATAAACTGTAGGCTTTGATTTATGAAGGTACTGTGACTGCTTTTGAAATAATTCAAAGTAAGTTTCTGCAAAGTGAAATGTAATTGATAGATGGGCTTTCAGCTACTTCCACTTGAGTATTTTAAGGATAATTTCTTCCTTACTCTCCTGTTCTTCCCTTTCCATCCAGAACACTTGCTGAGTCACCTGGAACAAGCCAAAGGTGCCCCCCCAAGCAGCCAAAACGATGCTGAGAAAGCAGCAGAGGCTGTGCCAGCAGATCAGCCAGTGGCAAGTGATGCAGCCAGTGCCAGCACAGACTCGAGGAGAAAGGCCAGGAGGGGAAGAAAAGCCAAAACAGCAAAAGTAGAAACACCTCTTGTCATTGATGAAGAGAAAGGTTCTGCAGGTAAAACAGAAATCTAGAAAATGCTGAGGAACAGATCTGCTTCTACATCTGTGACGATGCCTTTGCAGAAAGGCCTAAAAAGCAGCAGAGACAAGATGGATGTTTTTAGTTAAATCACTAAAGCTGCCAATTTACAAGTTTTTTTAATTATTTCTGAGGGCCTTGAAGGCAGCACCAACACTCAGACACTGCATTTTTCTGTGATGGTTTGTAGAGAGCCCCAGAGAAACACGGGGTAGTGGTTATGAGAACTGCAAGAGGGAACAGGAGAGGAAGCATCTTTCAAGAGGACAGATCTTTCTCTGCCTCAAGTTTAGTTTAGAAAGGGCTTTACCTGCCTTGAAGGGATGTTCTGATAGGAAATTTCATGATGCTAGGTCAGCTGACCCTTCAGTAATAGTTTGGAAAGGTAAGAAGTTAGAAAAAGGTGAGATGTCCCTGCCTGTGGCAGGGGTTTGGATTAGATTTTTAAGAGTCCCTTCCAGCCCACAGTGTTCTATGATTCTTTGAATGTGTTTGTGGACAGCTGATTTGTCCAGTGCCACATCTTATTACAAATTCTGCATTTGAGGTTTTACTTCCAGCTGTCCACATTACTGCTGTGTTTCTTTCTTTGGGGTGTGTGCAGTGGAACGTGTGGCTGATGCTGTCACCGAGGTCCCTCCTGAGGAGGTGGCCCTGCCTCCAGCTCCAGAAGAGAGGATTATGGATCTGGTTTTAGGAAAGATGCCCAGCACCACAAACAGCATCAGCTCAGTGACAAAGTAAGTGTTCTGGGATGCAGAATTTCCTCTTAGTTGTAGCTAAGATGATGTAGCATGCAACAGCTCTGCTCAACTTCTTGGCCCACAGATGCTCTTTTTTTATCTGCATAAAATTGTGTGATGCTGCTGCTTCAGAAGGTGATTTTGAGTGCCACTTGTACACTGGTAGGATTTTGGAACATAACATAAATGAAAATGTCTTTTTTCATCGTGTTACTGCTTTTATTCAGTGTGTTTCCAAAAGCCTCCTGCAGCTGCAAGATGAAAATTTACTCTCATTGAATGGTAGTGATAAGACAGGCAAAGAGATTTTTTTTCTTTGAGAATATGTTAATCATTATTATTTGGTCATGCTTGTCATCTGAGCTCATGAATGACTTCATGTTGATTTTGCATGTGATACTCTAGATTTGGAGCAGCAGGAGGGTAAAACTTCAATATAACAGAACCTCAGGGAGACTCTTGAGTATCACATGATTAATTCAGATTCTGTTATGTCTTTTTGTCTTGGTAAAATTGGCCTTTTGAATTTTTTTTTGATATAATAGAGCACTCAGTTTTTATGAATTAGCTAGTAATGGTATATATTGAAGTCCTTAGCAGACACAGAGCCATCAAAAAGGCATTTCAGCAGGTGCTTGTGCTGGGAAATGGCACAGTGCTGCCTGGCACCCTGCTGCCCTCTGCCCAAATACAGCTTTTACATGGGGGCTGCCAAGCTTCCTAAGCTGAGATAGTGCTGATGTTTTCAGAGCAGAACAGATCCTTTCTGTTCCTCTGAGGGGCCTGCAAAGAGAATCTCTGCTGCTGCTTTTTGCCTCGTTGGTTCTGGGGGAAGATAATTTGGCGTGAGTGACATCTGCAGCTTCCAGGGGAGTGCACCTTGGAGCTGGGGAAGCTCCTGCCAGGAGCTGAGTTTAACACTCCTCTAGCTTTTGCCAGCTGCTGGAACTCTGTTGCAACCTGTGGGATAGCTTTCAGTCCCTGCCTTTCTCTCTAATCCAGTAGGTTTGCTCATCACCAAAACACCATGTCCCTCAAAAGGAGTTTCATTCTCTCCAGTAGACACGGGATTCGGAGGAAGCTGATAAAGCAGCTGGGGGAGCACAAGAGGGTCTATCAGTGCAGCATCTGCAGTAAGATCTTCCAGAACAGCAGCAACCTCAGCAGGCACATCCGTTCTCATGGTGGGTTGGCTTTTCCCTTGCCTGGGCTTTGATTTTGTGTCTTGGTTCCACCTTTGAGTTAAACAGCAGGGCTCGTTTTAGGTATTGGGATATGTATTTATAAGAGAGCTGGTTTTGCTTTTTTTCTTTCTTTTAACTCTCTCTAGGAAACTATTTTAATTTTTCAGACCATAGCACGAGAAGAATAGTGCAAAATTGAAGTTGAAAGTAGTTAAAATTTGAATTAGTTACATCTTTAAAATGAGGGCAAAGATGTTTTTTCCAAAGTTCTTATTGCCTTTACATAGATACATAAATATCCCCCCCACTGTCACAGGCACATGGGTAACACAGCTGTGTAAATGTCAGGTGAGTGTTATTTCACCTGTGATCTGCAGTTCCAGGGGTCTGTGTCCTCTTCTAAGGATTCCATGAAAAAATCACTGAAAAGGGGTGGGGGAACTGAACCAAAATTGTTGGAAATGGTTAAAATCCACATCTTCCGAATTACTAAATTTTTCATCACTAGCCTGTTTGTTTGCTGTTGCATGTGCTTTGGTTTCCCCTGCCTTGCCTGGAGTTGGTTATTATCAATCACTGACTACTTCCCTTTCATCTTGATTGATCCCCTCAGGTGACAAACTCTTTAAATGTGAGGAATGTGCAAAGCTGTTCAGCAGGAAGGAGAGCTTGAAGCAGCACGTTTCATACAAGCACAGCAGGAATGAAGTGAGTGGAAGGGGCCCTCAGGCTCTTGCAGGGTTTATGTGGAAAGCACAGTGAGGTGTGAGCTGGGCAGCTCCATGTGAGCAGGTATCCCATGTGAGTGAGAAAGGACAGAGAGAGGGTGCTGACATCTTTCCTTAGAATAATTGATGAATTTGAAAAGTGCTTTTGAGCATGTGCAAGGCCTTTTCCTATGGAAAATTACTTCCAGGCCTCACTTCCAGCAAAACAAGCTGGAATTAGCTGGACCTGCATGATACAGAGGTTAGATCTGACTTGACTTATGCTGCTAAATAGGGTTGTTCCAGTTTTGTTTGCTTGTCCTGTTTCATTTCTCCCCACTTATCATTCCTTTCATGTGTGAACTCTGCATTTGAATGCTGCTGCCATAGAAATATTAAACACACCTGTAAGTGGCACCTTATTTGTGAAAATTTCCATTGTTGCTTGGCACCAGAGTCCTTAACTCTCAGATTGCTACCACCTCTTCTGGAAGATGAGTCAGATCACATCTTGCTTCTCAAACTTTCTGTCTCTGTTGGACCAGGGGATTATCAGGGAGGCTGCTACATCCACACAGGAGCATAATCTTTGGGGTTTTTTACAGCTCAGATGTAGGAACGTGGCAGGATGATACAGCATCAGAATTTTGCACCACTGCTTAGTTAAATCCCTCTTGAAGGAATAAAAAATGGAGAGGACAGAAAACAGATGAGGTATTTGAGGTTTAGAATTTCTCTGTCAGGTGTGACCTGGCTTTTCCTGTTTGTGATCCTCAGGTGGACAGTGAGTACAGGTACAAGTGCACCACGTGTGAGAAGGCCTTTCGGATAGAGAGCGCACTGGAATTCCACAACTGCAGGACAGGTGAGAATGGAGAACTGCTCCTCTGGCAGCTCTGCTCCAGGCTGGGAAGAGGTCCCCAAATCCATCTCAGCAGAGAAACTTGTAAGGGGAGTAGAGATTGAGGTTTTTGTCATCATCACAAGAAGCAACCTGGGTTTTTTGATAGGAAAAGTGTAACCAATGATCTGTAAAGCAACACATCCACGTAGGAATTGGGTTTTTTTAGTATCTCCTGCTCACCTGTGTAATATCCTCACTGGCATTTCCTTTGTTCAGAGATAATCTGTCATCATCTCTGTTTAACTTTTTTTCCCTGAAACTAAGTTCCACCTCACTCCTCTGAAACAGAGGAATTGGAAAGAGGACCACTGTTAGTGGTAATTTGCAGTTCTCTGGGATTACACTTTTCTTCAGCTTTCTCCAGGTTTATACTTGCAGAAGTCTCTAAATATTTTTTTCTTAGTATCACTCCAACCTGTCCCTTTCTCCCATAGCCATCCCTTGTGGTTACTCATTATTTATGCTATGATCTTATGCTCAGAAAGTGACATCCTGGTTACTTTTAAGGCCCCACAATAATGTTCAGTCCAGAATCACTCATGTAATCACATGTTTAAAACCCAGATCCAACAAAATCACCTGTCTCACCAACATACAAAACCTGTTTTCAGCTGTAAAGAGCTGCATGATTTCTCTTGCTTACAGATGACAAGACATTCCAGTGTGAGATGTGTTTCAGATTCTTCTCTACAAACAGCAACCTGTCAAAACACAAGAAAAAGCATGGGGATAAGAAGTTTGCATGTGAGATCTGCAATAAGATGTTCTACAGGAAGGATGTCATGCTGGACCATCAAAGGCGGCACTTGGAAGGTAAATTTACTGCAGATCAACCTAATTATTTCTCTTGAACAGCAGTGGAGGTGGAGGTTAAGGAAATGATAGTGTGCATTAGATTCTTCTGGATGGGGGCTGTCTTTTTTTTTATTATCAATTACCTGGTCAAAAGTTCCAAATTTCAGCTTTATTTATGAAAAATAACAGTAGTGAGCCCAGAGCTATTAAGAGTTATGTGGAAGCTGCATGGCTTATTATGCAGCAGTTCAGACTGGCTGATTTTAATTATATATTTTTCTGTCTTTGCATCCTGTTCTTCCTTTTTTAAAATTCGTGTGGTAACTTGAAAATCTGAAGGCAGAAAGTTAACTTGCCACATACAGCTGAGAGTGACTACTATATAAATACAGTGTCAGTGTCATGTTATCTTTGAAACACTATGAGAATACATGAAAAGGAGATTATGAGAGTTTACTGTTCAAAATCTCAAGCACCTAAGGATATTACAGGTACTCAAAGACTGGAAAAAGATGGTACATTGCTCAACATGTATTAGAATGTGGTTAGTGACTTAGATGATAAAACCAAAAGTGATTTTTAAGAAAAGCAGCCAGATTATCTATTTTGTATCATGAACCAGAGGACAAGGGGCTGTATGACACTGGCAGTATCTCATTTTTAGCTGTCACAGAAGAGCAGGAGCCCTCTGCCCTCCTGAAAGTAGCAGAGAAAAGAGATCTGAAATCCTCTCTGAGCATTACAGCTGGTGCTGGATGGTTGCATCTCTCCTTAGAGACTTCCTCTTCTCTCTCTCTCTCAGTGAGGGTGAATTTCTGGGCCAGATACCAGATTGAAGTGCCAAGGCCTCGTAGATCTGCCTGTTTCCTGGTGTTGACAAAAACATTTTTGTCAAGAGTGTTTTCAGACACTTTACAGTTGGTTTAATAACCAGTGAGCCATAACACATCACTTTGGCAGACTGCTTCTATATTCTTAAAACACACTTTTAATTTAGAAATCACCCTTTTGCTAGCAATTAAAAGAGACCCTTGCCAGTCTCCTCCTGAAAAGGCCTGCAGGCTGGAGTGGAAAGCCATGGTTTATTTCTTGTTTTGTTTTTTTGATGGGGACTGTTGTGTTAAGGGGTGAGGCGTGTGAAGAGAGAAGACTTTGAGCACAGCACGGAGAACATGGTTCGCTACAAGAAGGAGCCCTCGGGGTGCCCCGTGTGTGGGAAGGTAGGAGCTTGTGCCAGCTGTGCCATGAGAGGCTCTGCATTGTAGCTCCAGGGGTGCTGCAGCTCACTCCAGAGAGGAGAAAACTCAGGGCATCCATCCATCCATTTAAATATCTCCAAGGGGTGTCACAGGATGGTGTCCGACTCTTTTCGGTGGTGCTCAGCAACGGCACGAGGAGCAGTGGCTAAAATAAAACACAACAAGTTCCACCTCAAGGTGGGGAAGAAGCTCCTCACATTGAGGGTGGCAGAGCTCTGCAACAGTCAGGACATTCCTCTTCAAACACCTGTAGCTCTGTTATTTATCCAAACCCACTGTGGCCGTGGATGGTGGGAGCTGTTAGCACAAGATAAGAGCAAAAGTGCATTTCAGGCCTGAGCTTTCCTCAGGACATGCAGCACAATGTAGAGTGTCACATGGCCTCTGTGTGTGTCAGTGGAATCTCATGGCTTATGTTATTTTAAAATGGAATTTTTCTGGCTGGTTGTCAACAGCTGGAGTTGACTGTGTGCATTGGGAATCCTCTTCCACGGGGAATAAAAGTGAATTCGTGGTGTAATCATTGCATGGTTGCATTTGAATGTTCAACACTCATGATCTTAAGTCACTATTGTCACAAGGAATGTGGGTTTAACTTGTGATTTTATAAATGTTTAAGGATTCATGGTGCAAAAGGTACTTAAGTTGCTGTGTAGATCTCTGTTTTTGATGCTTTGGATGTGTTTCCTATCAGCCAAGGTAGATTTTGTGACTGTATCTTTTTAAAGATAGATGGAACATTTGTGATTCAAAAGACACTTGTCTAAATACTTCCAATTCTGCTCTGTGTAATTGTGCTGCAGCTTTTTTTGGAAGTCCACCCCTGGTGAATGGCTGCTTTCAGTCAGTTCCTTGGAACTGTGCCCCTGGATTTTGCCATGCCAGCAGTTTCAAGGCAGACTGCTGGGTGGCTAACAGGAGGTCCTGCATCTTTCTGGCCAGAATGAATAAAAAAAGACAGAAAATGTGTTCTGTGCTCTCCATTGGACAGGTTACAAAGAACTGTAGCCCTGCTGGACATGATCCAAAAATCTTTCCTTCCTTCTCTTTCCCTTTTAGGTATTTTCATGTAGGAGCAATATGAACAAACACCTTCTAACACATGGAGACAAGAAATACACGTGTGAGATCTGTGGACGTAAATTTTTCAGGGTGGATGTGTTGAGAGATCATATTCATGTCCATTTTAAGGTATTGCATTAGTAATCAATTAGAGAAGGCAGATTGTTTTGCCAACACTGAATTGTAAGGAATTAAATGAAATTAAAAGGGAATTGTATCACTCAGTGGTGCTCATAAAGATGCTTTTATTGATGTCATATTGTACCAGCTGAGTCTCTTTACATTAAAATTCCTTTTATATGCAGAAAAATTAGTTGTTTGTGTAAAATATTCCTTATGTGGTCCTGGACAGAGAAACTCTGGATTGAATAAAGCAGGAGGATATTTTAAATAAATAGTATTACAGCAGTTAATGCACAGCAGGAAAAGGTGACCAGGCCTTACTTTTTGAAGAAGTTTAATCTATTAAAACAAAATATTCTTTCCCACTCTACACAGGACATAGCCCTAATGGATGATCACCAGAGGGAAGAGTTCATTGGTAAAATTGGAATCTCATCAGAGGAAAATGATGACAACTCTGATGAAAGTGCAGACTCAGAGCCTCACAAGTATAGCTGCAAAAGGTGCCAGGTAGCTTTAAATACTTTCAAATTAACTTGTTTTGGGATGGGGGAGGGAGTGGAGGTGTCTATAAATCATTCAGAATTTTAACTAACATTAAGGGCTCTCTAAGAGAAGGCCAGTTCTCAGGTCTGCTGTCTTCTGCAGTGCTGTTACCTCTAGTCTCTGAACTGAGGCTATTCCATAGGAATTGAGGTGGTGTTCAGTCAGGGGGATGATGAACACTTAAAAAGGAAAGACAGCTACAATCACTTTTTCCTGTAAGGAGGAAAACAAGCAAAACTGGAGGAAGGATCAATAAAGAAACACTCCCATCTCGAGCTACCTTTTAATTATGTGCAACTTAAAATGGTTACAGCATTTCTGATTGATAGAGTCCACTAACTGATTAACTTTTATGAGGTCAGAAGGTTCTTTGGTGGATACCCAGTTTGGAGGAGTAGAACTGCTGCTTATGTTCAGTGTGACTCTTTATTCTTGCCTTACTCCATTACTAACAGGATGATTTTGGAATTGCTGCTGGAGCATAGTTCACTCAGCTGTCAGCTGAGAGAGGAGGACTTTTTAAACCTCTCATTGTGTGGCTTTTGCTGTTTTCTAAAGAAATAAAGGGTCCTTAAAGACTCTTTCCCTTCCTGGGTGAGCACACTGTGCCTGGAGAGGTGCAAAACCAGTCAGTGAGAACAGCAAAACTGACACAGGGACAGGGGAGTTTTGGTCATTCAGCCACTGAATTGACCCCTGGAAATCAGAGCTTATTTCACAACCCACACTTAATGTGGTGTAAGTTCTTACTTTATCTTCATTTTAAGACCTGGAGATAATATTTCAGTTTTCTTATCTGGGAGCTGGTTTTAAGTGCAAACTGATTTTAAGTTTGTGTCAGTAAACATGTGAAGGTGTGATGTCACAGCAGTTCATCATGTGCTTGCTTTCACCGTGCTGATTTTCCTGCCTGACACTTCATGGGTACATAAACTGTATAAAATTGTGTGCTTCCAAGTGAGGGCAGTTGGGCCATTCAAATCAGAAAGACCTTTTTGGAAGTTGGGGGGGGTTTTTTAGTGCTTTTGCAGGTGTTTGTGAAGTAAACAATTGTGTAAGGGCACAGCTGTTGAAAATGGGAATTGATGTGAGGAGATGGGGACACTGAACAGCCAAAGGAAGAACAAATACAGATAACTCTTGGAGAAATCTCTCTTCTGAGCTCTTAAAAAATCTGGTTTTTTCTGGTCTCAAAGTGCATCTTTACCAAGCTGTGCAGTGCTGTTAGAAATGCCCTGACCAGTTCCAGAATTGGAGCAAGAGACCATGTCATTATGGCACTTCACCCTGGCATGCTGGAGCACATCTGGATGTGCTGGAGCACATCTGGACGTGCACATCTGGAGCTCAGTAGTGCAGCACCTGTCTGTCATAGCTGCAGCACTTCCAGGAGCTGAGGCAGAGTCACTGCCCTGCTGCAGTGCCTGGAAATTCCAGCCCTGCAGGAGCTGCTGCCAAAGCTGGCAGTGCAGGAGGAGCCCACCATGCCCCTAGAGCCCAGCAGACATTTTCTCCATCTCTGATGTCCTCACTCTTAGAGAATCACAGAATAAGCTGAGTTGCAAGGGACCCTCAGGGCTCACTGAGTCCAACTCCTGGCTCTGTGCACAGCCCCAGGAATCCCACCATGTGCCTGAGAGCATTGTCCAAACTCCTCTGGAGCTCTGTCTTGCTGCAGTGACCTGAACCTGCCTTTTCACTGCCCAGCCACCCTCTGGGGGAAGAACCTTTTCTTGATATCCAACCTAAACCTGCCCTGACACCACTTCAGGCCATTCCCTGGGGTGCTGTCACTGTCACACAGAGCAGAGATCAGTGCCTGCCCCTCTCTGCCCCTGTGAGGAAGCTGTAACTGCAGTGAGGTCTCCCCTCATTCTCCTGCAGGCTGAACAGACCAAATGCCCTCAGTGGCTCCTCACAAGGCTTCCCCTCCAGCCTCTTCACCATCTTTGGAGCCCTCCTTTGGGCATTCTCCAGTTTAATATTGTCCCTCTACTGTGGTAACCAGAACTGCTCACAGTACTCAGGGGGAGCTGCTGAAAGTTAAATGTGGCTGTTCCTCAGAGCACGAACAACTTGAGGTCCTCTTCTTGTGCAGAAGTGAAGACACCATCTCCAGCTGAGTGACCTGATCTCCTGTAGCAGCGTGCTTGTAATGTCCAAAGAGTTTCAGGCCCAGATGCAGGTTTTTCATCCAGGATTTTAATGGTACACAGGCTATTTCTGTCTGCTCGATGTTACCTCCTCGTTGCAGCACCCAAGGACTTTTTTCCCCCTTCCATTCACTATTGGTTCATTCCCCAGCTGACCTTTGGCAGAGGGAAGGAGTACCTGAAGCACATCATGGACGTGCACAAGGAGAAGGGTTACGGCTGCAGCATCTGCAACCGGCGCTTCGCCTTGAAGGCCACGTACCACGCCCACATGGTCATCCACAGGGAGAACCTGCCCGACCCCAACGTGCAGAAGTAAGGCTTGTTCCACCTGGGGAGAGCTGGCTGCTTGCAGTTCTGATGCTTCTGCCACCTGGGGAATTTGGCTGTGCTAAAATTATTGTGAAATGGGGGTTAAAGTGTTTCTGACAAGCTTGAAATGTGTGTCGCTTGGCTTCAGGCAGATGGACGAGTCAACAGCCCCACAGTTTGGGCTTTGCAAAGTATGAATCAATGATTTTATTGATTTTATTGGTTCAATGATAATATCATTTTTATTATAAATCAATGATTTTAATAAATGTTTTTGAAAAAAATCATGTGTATAGCAATGCCAGACTGCTCCAAGCTTGCAGTCAACTTGGGGGTTTCTTAAGGCTCACTTAGAAAAATTTGTACTTCAAGGAACTTTTATAGCAATTAGTCTTAGCAAATGAAATACACTTAGTGACAGATGCCTGAGAATCCCTGTGCCTCAGGAGAGGAATCACAGTTTTTGGTCTCTTTGGTTTCAGATACATCCATCCATGTGAAATCTGTGGGAGGATTTTTAACAGTATAGGAAATCTGGAAAGACATAAGCTTATACATACAGGTAAAATAGTTGTGTTTCTTTATAATTATCAATACTAAAGAGAAATTTCTGTTGCCAGGGCCTGCTTTTTTTTTTTCACTCTACGTTACAATAAGACAAATATGATGTTTATTCTTTTAGAGTAAACCAGTTTTCTAAAGCAGGTAATATTAATTAAGAGATTTGATCTGCACACACAATCCAAATCCCTAATTAATATGTTTGCAGGATTCACCTAATTCTGTATTCTGTTGTTCCCCAAATTCTTACCCATGCCACCTTCTCACCATTACCCAGGCTGAAACCTGCTATTGCAAAATCATTTTTAACAGCTCATTACTATTTCATGCTATTCAGTCTTCTCCTACCTCAGGCTTTATCTTTTTTTTTCTCACACAAAAAGCCAGCTTTTCTCTCTCTTCAAAGTCTTCTAATTTAATTTGGGCTACAATACCCATGAAAGGTGTGATTGTCAGCATAGGCGGGCTGCTGCCCTCTAATTCACCACTTTAATCAATTTTTAGGAGATGCACATTACTCATTAACATTTTTTTTTGTTTACGTTGTCTTTTAAATTTATTTTCAAGGTGTAAAAAGTCATGCTTGTGAGCAATGTGGCAAATCATTTGCTAGAAAAGACATGTTAAAAGAACATATGCGAGTCCATGATAATATCCGAGAATACTTGTGTGCAGAGTGTGGCAAAGGTATGTGTGATGCCTTGTTTTCCCTTCATTGTGATACTGAGTAGCAGGTGAATATCTGAATTAATACAACTTCCATGCTGGGAATAGTGGCAGTGCTGTAAATCCTGCATTTTTGAGAGGTAGAAAAATGTATTAATCAGGAGCTGCCCTTATTTTGTACAGTTTGGTTTCATGGCCTGTAAGACAACACTGATTTTAGCAGCATTTGTTTCTGTCAGGTTGAGGAATGCCTGATTTGCAGCACAGAAGTTGATTTTTTTTTGATTCTGGGCTGTTTACAAGCTTAAAAAAATAGAGTAATTTCACTCTGTAAGAGCCTTAAATGTCCAAGTCACTTTGACTTTTTTAATTTCTCGTGTTATAACTTGAACAAATCTGAGCTGGTATTTTAGTGAAAGGCAGTAGTAAGTCTGACACCTCTAAGGATGTTTTGTCTTTGCTTGTCCCTGCTGTTTTGTTTCTCTATCATTGATTACTCAGATGTTTTCCAGAGCTTTTTTTTTCTGGAATTAAAAGAACAATGATGAAGTGCATTGCTACATAAACAATTAAAAATCTGCAACTGTGGACTCACAGCAAATACAAAACAGAGCTGTTGGTTAACAACATGAGCCTGAGTTCTCCCCTGAAGGTGGGAGTGATGGACTAAATGTCCTGTGCCTTCTGTCTCACAGGAATGAAGACAAAGCATGCCCTTCGTCACCACATGAAGCTTCACAAAGGGATTAAGGAATACGAGTGCAAGGAATGTCACCGAAAGTTTGCACAGAAAGTCAACATGCTGAAGCACTACAAGAGACACACAGGTGAGGACTCTAAAGATGGACAAAAGTTGCACTGAATCAGTTAAATGTTTCCCAAGAGAACTCTTACCTAGAACAGTCAGACAGTATGACAAACACTAATAAAATATGCATGTTCTGCTCTTTGAAAAGTGAGATTTTTGTCCTGTTCTCAGCCAGGGCTGCTTGTTCTACAAATAAATGTGGTTTAGTTGGCCTCAAGTTTTGCTTCTTTTTAGTTCTTAGTCTAGAGTAGCTCTGCAGTGTTGGGTTTAAGTTAATGTTCAGGTTGTGATTTCCCAAAACAAAATTTTACTTCCCACGTCAGTTTCTCTGGGATTTATTTTCTGATGCATACAGTGGAATGGTTTAGATAAAAATAACTGATGAAGCTGGCCTTCTGCCTATTTTTGTCAGTGATTTTTTTTTTTTTTTTTTTAATATTACTAATACAAAACTCAGAATTGTCCCAGATACCTTTAGGCTGCTTTTCACAGGTGCCAAATGTGCTTTTCATGCAGGAATCAAAGATTTCATGTGTGAGCTCTGTGGCAAGACATTCAGTGAGAGAAATACGATGGAGACTCACAAGTTGATTCATACAGGTAAACCCTCAAAAAAACAGTATCCAGCAAAAATACCTAAATTTTTCTCCTTAATTTTGATTTAGACTGGCCAGTCTTGGAAACTAATGTTGCACATCCTGTTACCAAACATAAATTTCTGCTCTCGTTGAGGCATTGGCAATCCGATGCTCATCCACTGGGTTTCCTTCCTTCCCTCTGCCACCAGTAGGAAAACAGTGGACGTGTTCAGTGTGTGATAAGAAGTATGTCACTGATTACATGCTGCAGAAGCACATCCAGCTCACCCACGACAAGGTGGAAGCCCAGAGCTGTCAGCTGTGTGGGACAAAGGTTTCTACCAGGGCGTCCATGAGTCGGCACATGAGGCGTAAACACCCAGAGGTGAGGGGGTTGGAGTGGTGGATTGCGGAATTTATTTTTAATTTTTGTTTTAAAAGAATGTTTATGGCCTTTGGTGACTTGAAAAGAATTACTTTCTTTCCTTCTCTCTTTTTTCTGTTCTTTTTGGCCCAATTTTAAGTAGTATCTGTGAAACACGGACTTAACTGAATCACTCATTTCACTATCTGAATTCTCAGTCACTAAAATGAAGTTCTTCTGATTATTTAAATCTCTTTTCTTTTTCTGCCCCAGTTTAAATATATGTTTTTTCATGTTTTTTCTCCATCCATTAGTGAGTATAATAGATTCTTTTTTTTCCCATTGTGTTCTCTGTATTCAGAAGTGAACTTCTGAAAGAAGTGATGAATAGAGCGATGATGGCAGCATCTGCTGATGATACAGAATTATTCTCAGTATTAAAGATGAATGCTGACTGGAGAGAACCTGGATTAGAGGGAGGATGTTTTGTCTGACCCCAATGGGGTTTTTGCTGTGTTCTAAATATTATGTTTCTCCTCAGTATTTCTTGTTTAGGTTTGAATAAGGCTTGTCTGTTCCCTTTGAGGCTTTTCAAAATTTTTTTAACTACCAATTTTTCATTATCATTGCTTTGCTGTTTTATCATGATGACTGTGAAGGAAGTCAACAAAATGCTTTGTTTATTGATTTGGGGAGTTAAAATGCAGCTACATATCTGAAATCCAGAGGGCAATTTGTCTCTATTCTTTGATGAGCTATGTAGATTCATCTGAAAATAATGAAGCAGGACACAGTTGATAGGTTTATAAATTGAAATGCTAACACAATACTTTTTTTTCCCCCAAACATTTTCTGTAGAATCAATCACTTCCCAGAGGGTTATGTTCTGTCTACAATATGAAAACAGACATGTTCTTTTACTGTGTTTAAATTTTGCTGGATTTCAGCAAGAGAGAAAAGATGATATGCCAAAAGGTTATTTTAAAAAGCCACAGTTAACTCCCTGCATTAAACACTACACGTAGAGTGTTAGGTTACATCACTTTTGTTTGGTGAGGGGGTTTATTAGGGAAATGCTGTGCTCTTGGAGTGGTTTGCAGTGCTGCAGTTGTGCAGCTGACACCTCTTTGTGCTCAGATTCTTTCAGTGAGGATTGATGATTTGGAGCCGCTGCCAGAGACCACGACCATTGACGCCTCTTCAATTGGGATTGTTCAGGTGAGTTCCAGGCCTGCTGCAGGGTGAGGTGGGACATCACTTTTTGGGTACATAACATAGCTGGGCGTGGGCTGATGGGTGAGGAATGTGCTTTTTTTAGAGAGTCAGCCCCAGTGGAACATGTCCAAGCAGCCACAAGCTGCAGATCTGCTTGGCTGTGTAACAGGCAGAATGTAATTACAGGGTGAGGTCTCAATCCCTGGAGTCAGGATTTTGCTGAAGTTTGTTTCTTTGCTTGAGAACTGACAGTAAACCAGCTTCAGGTGATTGTCTCTCACTTGGAACCTCACTAAGCAAAAGGATTTGATGTTTTGTTTGGAAATGTCTCGCTCCAGCCGGAGTTAGCCTTGGAACAGGGTGAGCTACCAGAAGGGAAGCAGCACATAAAAACTCCTAAACGTGGCCAGAAACGGAAACAAAAGTCAGGTGAGGAGGAGGAAGCTCAAGTGCCTGAGGACCCTGCCTTCAGTGAATACCCAGACAAGGAAGGTGAATTCACAGGGAATGTTGGAGATGAGACTAATTCAGCTGTACAGAGCATCCAACAGGTGAGCAGCAGGAGGAGGGTGATGGGTGGCATTGCTTAGAGGGATAACTCTTCTTTTGGTTAAAAACATCACAGAAGAGTGGTTGGAACATTTGGAGCTGATAAATTGGACAAACTGGTAATACAAAGATGGGTTTAAAAATTCAAGCAGTTGGAGCAATGAGCTCCTAGTGTTTGTTTTCATGTGGTGTTAGCATCAGCTTGGTTGCTAGGTATCACTAACTGGCTGAAGGTGTGATTAGAAGAGTGAAAGTTATTTTGACTGTTTGTTCTGAGCGTTCTGTATCCCTTTCTCCCATCACCATCTTCTGTCTACATGTGGAAGTTGTTGCATTCCAAGTTTCCTACTTTCCCATCTGTGTCCAGAGAAGGCAACGAGGCTGGTGAGGGGCTTGGAACACAAGCCCTGTGAGGAACAACTGAGGGAGCTGGGGGTGTTTAGCCTGGGAAAAAGGAGGCTCACAGGTGACCTTATCACTCTCCACAGCTCCCTGAAAGGTGGCTGTGGGCAGGCGGGGTTGCTCTCTTTCTCCTGGCAGCACTGACAGAAGGAGAGGACACAGTCTCAAGCTATGCCAAGGGAAATATAGGCTGGATATTAGGAAAAAGTTATTCACAGAAAGAATGATAAAGTACTGGAATGTTCTGCCTGTGGAGATGGTGGAGTCACCATCCCTGGATGTGTTTAAAGACTGGATGTGGCACTCGGTGCCATGGTTTAGTTGAACTGTAGGGCATGGGTTGGATTTGATGGTCTTCAAGGTCTCTTCCAACCCAGTCCCTCTGTGATTCCGTGTGTGACTTCTCTTGCTGGCAACACGTGAGCCCACCAGCATTCCCTGGTCACTTGGAAGCCACAAGGCTGAGGTCACCTTTGCGTTTCTCCTCAGGTGGTGGTGACCCTCAGCGACCCAAACGTCACGGCCCCGTCCAGCTCCGTGGGGCTGACCAACATCACCGTCACCCCCATCACCACGGCAGCCAGCAGCCACTTCACCAGCCTGCAGCCCGTGGCCGTGGGCCACCTGAGCGCCCCGGAGCGGCAGCTGCAGCTGGACAACTCCATCCTGACCGTCACCTTCGACACCGTCAGCGGCTCGGCCGTGCTGCACAACCGCCAGAGCGACATGCAGCTCCCGCCGCAGCCCGAGGCGCCCAACCCGCACTCCGTGGCCCATTTCATAAACCTGACCACCCTGGTGAACTCCATTGCCCCCCTGGGCAGCCAGATCACAGACCAGCACCCCCTGAGCTGGAGGTCAGTGCCTCAGACTGATGTCCTGCAGCCCCCGGCGCCCGCCGCGCCGCAGCAGCCGGGCCAGCAGCCCGTTCAGACAGAGCAGCAGCAGCAGCAGATGTACAGCTACTAATTTATACTTGGGGAGGTGCTGGCGTGTACTCAGAGACAAAGAAACACACAGACCTTTGGGAAATTTCTAATAGGATTGTTTGCTGGATACCAAACAGAGATGGGAAAGTGTTTATACAGTGAAATTTGAGCTGAAATTGGCAGATCACCCTGCAACGCCCCGGTCTGAGATGCTCATGCTGTCTCTAGACCTTGCACTGTCTTAAAAAATTACAGGAAAGAAAGAAATCTCACCACAACTTTAGCAGCCCCTTGCAGTTGTGCACTAAGATTGAGATTTGACAGGTGCATCGTCACACACCTTAACCAAAGCAGGGAAATCCTAAATTTTGCAGCACTTGTGGTGTACAAAAACCCTTTTGGCCATACCGTGTCACTTCTTTCCAAGTCTGGAAATGACATCTGAAGACCTTGTTCACAGGGGGTGGAATGTCCTTGTGGTCAGCTGGTAGAGACTGAAATGTGAAGACACAAAGGGGCAAAACAAGAATTGTCTTTGTTTCTTATCTTCTTTAGGTCTTGTATCTAACAACATCGGTAAAGTAGGTGGAATTTGGGGTTTTGGGGTGGGCGTGAGTGTGGTGTGGAAAAAAATATTCCCAATTATTTCCATTTTAGTCATGGGAAAAACCCTGTACCCATCAGACAGTGTTAGTGCTACTTGAGCCAGGGAGCTGGTCTAATGCTGAAGCAAACTTTCATGATCTTCTAATCAAGTTCCAATCAAACCAATTACAAACTGAAAGAAGAATGTGATACAGTTTTATGTAATTTTTCAAACCTGCTCTTTCAATCTTGCTTTTAGCTAATAGGCCTGAAGAGCAATCAGTCCCCTTTGATGAAGTTCAGGATGTGAATTTTTTTTCAATTAGACTTATTTCATCGTGTAATAAACATTTGAGAAAGCATTCTTTTTATATATATATACATATACATATATATATATAGCCTTTGTATTTTACTGTGTGTTCCTGGTGAGTATTTCTGTGAAAAACACTGTTACCAACACGATTACTTAATTTTTTCATCCCCATGTTTCCCCTTCTCACGGAAAAAAAAAAAAAAAATGGTATGGATTCTGTTCCTTCTGTTTCCAAAATTTATTTCCAAAGTTCTCAGCCACACACACAAGGTTGTGTGAAGTGCAAGAAAAAGAAAAAGGAATGTCTGAAGCATATTCTGTGTCCTGCCACATGGAGTCAGTGTGCCCCAGTGTAAAGTGGGTGAGGTTTGCATGACTGCTGGGGATGCAAATCATGGGTTGGGTCAGACTTTGCTGACTGTACCCCTTCATTTCATTCTCCATCCATGGATGTGCAGTCTGGACTTTTGCATGTCAAGAAGATAGTATTATTCCCACAGGGAAAAGGAGCTGGTAGCAAAAAGGAATATATATATATTTATATTCTTATATATATATATATAAAAAATGTTGTTGCTTGAAATCCTGAAGGGAAAAAACCCACTGTGGCTGAAGAATGGAGCAGCAGACTGAGCCACAGAACTGTGCTGGAGGGTTTTTTTTTTTTCCCTGAGGATAAAGCAGCTGCTGTGTCTGACAGTGAGGATGGATTGGTGGTTGTAAAAATCCTGTCTGTGCCTATGGTATTTATGGAAAAGTTGTATGTTTTAGCAAAAAAATATGAGTAGGAAGGACTTCAGCTTTGAAAGTCTCTATTAACACGGACTACTTGACCCCTAAAGGTTGCCTTATAATCTTTACAACAAATCCTCTCAAACTATAAATGTCTGGATATTAAAATGAACCTCCAGTGGTTTTCTTGGTGCCATGGCTGTGTCCAGAGGCTTGGTAGACCAGGCTTTGTGTAAAGCTGCAGGACAGGGATAAGAAAGGATTTCTGGTGACAGATTTTGTGTGTCAGAGGAGCAGAACTACTTTTATTTAAATGTCAATTGCTCTATAAAATACCTGCATGGGAAGGACCAGCATTGGATGGGACAAGGATGCATATCAGAAAGAAAGGTATCTTTTAGCAGTGTGAGAAAGAATTTTTCATTCCCTGCTCACTTCTGCCTTCCTTAGGTACTTTTCACACAAATACTGTGAGATCCTGTAATTTTTTAGCCTCCCAATATCCTGAGTACAGTTCCTGAATTATTTCAGCACTGGCTTGAGCTAGTTCAGTTTCTCCTCAGCTGTCCTGTCCACAAATGCTTCTTTCACACCAAACCCACTGGGCAAGAGGAAGCCAGGTTTTATTTATGAAATATATTGTTTATGTACTTGAAACTTTTTTTTCCCCTTGTGTTTGGTGCCTAATTGGTAAAGGCACATTATGTTTGGGCAGGGTACTGTGGGAAAAGGGGGGAAAAAGGGAAGGAAAGCAAATGGAGATCTCCTAGGTCAAGTTGTTATGGTAAATGCAGAATTTTTACACAGAGTTTTGTTGAGACACATGTAAATGGTGATTAGGGGGAGGAAGAGGTTTTTTGCCTTAGCAGAGCAGGTGGACTCTTCTGTTGATACTACTGACAGTGGCATTTGTGCTGCATTGACTCAACCTGCATCATTTTACCACGTAATTTCCTGTTTGATAAGAGTTGCACTCAGAGGAAATCAACCTTTAGAGACCTCTCTGGCTTCACAAAATCTCCATCCTAATGTAATCCCCTGGTTTCCTGGACTCTTGTGGGGTTTGGCATCCCTCCTGTGCTACCTGGCCTCAATAACCTCATCCAGGCAACAGGATCTTATGCCAGTGGTTGATTCCAGGTGATTTTAGAAGGAATGATCCTGCAGTAAGTGCTTGCATGCTGGTTTTTACCTAGAAATGTCCCTCTTCAGTCTCTCAGCATCCCCAAAATCATAGAGCAGCCCAGGCTGGAAGGCACCTCAGAAGAGGATGATTTGGTCCAGCCTTTTTTTGGGGAAAGGGAGCATAGGTGACAGAATCATAAAATCATCATTATCCAGCATCCTGGCTCATTGCATCTTTTAAACCTCCAGTGACACAACTCTGGGAAGGTTGTTCCAGTGGGTGATGGTTCTTACTGTAGATTTTACCTTAAATAATGTTCAGGAGAGGAAAATATAACCACTGGAAAGGCTTTGGTTAGGCCAGGCAATAAATTTTCTAAAAGGTGATCTTCCCTGAGCTCTCCTTTGAGACAGGATTGTGACTTCCTCCATAACCCTTGCTGTGCTGCCATCATCTCCCAGCCTGATATTATTATTACTTCTGTTATTAACATCCCTATGAGAAAACAACTGTATCTTGGGTGTGCTGCACCATGAAAAAAAAAACAAAAACCAGAACAAATTACTCTGTTTGCTTTTCTTTTTGTTTCAAATTGTTTTGTTTGGAGACCTTGAAAATTGCTGCCTTTTCAGACAGAGCTTCCCTTGAACAAGCAGCGACTGCTCTCCCAACTAAGCCTTTTCCTGGTGAATACCAAAGTTGTACTGATGCTGTTTTCAAACTGCACAAGAAATAAAACCACTCCATAAGGGATGTGCAATCTAAATCTCCTCTGCCCATTTGTTCCCTGCCTTTTCAGCTGTAGGATGTGAAGGCTTTATTGTTTTCAGCCACGTGTTGGAGGTTTTTGCATAACAACTGTTCAGTCACAAGCTGGAATTACTTTGAGCCAAAGGAGTGATGTTGTGTGGTGTTCTGTGTGTTGTCATTGTTTATTGCTAAGATTATTATTTAATTGAATGCTGTGTGTGGCACACTGGGCTCTGAAGTAAAGGAGCATCGAGGTACAGAACCCTTTTTCTGCCAGTGTTATTCTTTACTGTTCCTTAATTAAGATAGCAAACATTTTTTTTCCTTCAAATCTCTCAGATTTGCCCCAAAAGCAATAAGATTTGCCCTCATCCCATGGAACTTTGTACATCCCAAATTATAGAAATGCAGGGCAGCATCCTAAAATATTTATTCTGTAGCTTGTTACTGGTAATAACAGAAAGCAGAAGAGATTGAATCTCTCACGGTTTCTATGCTGAGTTCTCTCAGGAGAATTGACTGTATCAAGTGTTATTACACTTTCTAAAACTTTTTTTTTTTTGCTTTGTCATTGTGAAAAGTGAGTATTTTTGCAGAAACCCACCAGCCTCTCCTGCTAGTCTAACCAGTCACATTTCTGTACTCTTTTATTGTTCCAGAGATGGTCTGAAGTTAACATCCAGGTAACAGCTGGATTTATTTCCAGAACTGAATTCCCTGCCAGTTTGTCAGTGATTTGTTCTGCATACACAAAGATGTCTCAATTTCTCACCTGGAAAACCAGGAATGGAATAAATACCAGGCATCCAAGTGACAGTCATATCCAAACTATAGGTACCCCATGCAAAGGATAAATTCCTTTGTGAATTCTTGGCCAGTGATGACATCTCCTTGCTGCTGTTAACAGTAATAATTTTGTCACTCCTGATTCCTGCTGGCCTGAATGAATTATTGATTTGGGTGTACCTGTTGGAAACTCTTTAACTCTTATATTCTTGGCCCTCTCACAGTTGGCCTCATCTGTAAAAGGAGATGAGCATGGGAGGAGGATCTGCTCATCCACAGCACGATGCACAGCAAAGCTCTGCTTGAAAAGCAGTTTTGGAGACAGACATGCAGCCAGGTGACTTGAATCTCTGAGATCAGTTACCAAGGTTTGTTTCCACACAGGGGCTTTTGCCCTACAGCAAACCCAAATTCTCATGGTGGCAGCAGGATAAAGGGAAAAAAAAAAAAAATCTATCATGTTTCTCATCAACTTGCCTTGATTGTCTTGAGTTTAGATTTTGCTCTGTTCCTGGCAGGAAGCTGTTACAGAATCAGTGCAGCCTGGGCTGGAAAGGATGTTTCTTGCCCTAAGATGCTTTGGGAAAGCTCTTCTGGATTTATTTTCCCTCCTGGGTGCTGCAGGGCTGTTCTGTGTCTGTACTGCTGCCATCTCAGTTCAGACAGGATTCTGCAGTAGAATCTTAAACCACAGAATAGCTCTGTTTGGAAAGGACCTTAAAAATCATGCCCCCTGCCATGGGCATGGACACCTTCCACCATCCCAGATTGCTGCAAGCCCCATCCAACCTGGCCTTGGGCACTGCCAGGGATTCAGGGGCAGCCACAGCTGCTCTGGGAACTTGTTCCAGGGCCTCACAGAGAAGAATTTCTTCTTAATACCAAACCTAACCTTACTTTGTTTCAGTTTAGAGCCATTCCCCTTTGTCCTGTCACTACATACCCTTATAAAAAGTCCTTTCCAGCTCTCCTGTACAGCTGATGATGGCTGAAATATTGGATCACTCATCCAAAGTGTCCAAGCTCACTGTTGTTAAATTCCCAATATCAGAGCAGAAAGTGCCCTGGAAATTTCAGTGTCACCCCCAGAGTAAGAATTCCATCAACATTTGGGGTGTGATGCCCTTGTATTCCTGCTTTATCCAGGAGCTGTGTTGGCCAGTTACAGTTGCTGACACCTCTGAAAAGCTGATTATTGGGTGCAATGTAGAGCAGCTGATATGAAAAGCAAGAAAAACTACTGGGTTTGGAGGTTTATCTCACTTAAAGCCAAGTTTTTCAGTCCTAATATATCTTTGAGTGCTTTCTTGTGTTTTTGGTTGGTTTTTTGATTTGTTTGTTTGTTTTTGGTTTGGTTTGGGGTTTTTTTGTTTGTTTGTTTGGGGTTTTTTTGGTTTTTTTTGGTTTTTTTTCTGTTTACTTGCAGGTTTTGATTCTGGAAGGTTTTTTAAGTGTCCCAGAAGTGTAAAAAAAAAAAAAAAAAAAAAAAAAAGTAATGGCAGAATGAGGAGCTAAAATTAGGAGAAACACGTGATGCTGATTTTCTACAGATTCCCACCTTCTCCTGCCCAGCTGAGCCTTGGCTTCCTGCTGTGATGGGTGGTGGAAGCTCAAGGAAGGAGGCAGCACAAGCTGTGGCTGGTTTGGCAGAGTTGTGGGATTGATGTGCAGGGTGTTGCTGAGGAGAGCAGCCAGCCCTGCCAGCCTTCCCCTCCAGCCACGTGCTCATCTCAGGGCCTCTCCCAGCACAGAGGACTCACATCTTTCATGTTTAGGGAATGTAAAATCACAGAATTCTTTTAGGCTGGAAAAGACCTCTGAGATTGAGTCCAAGCTGTGCCTGATCCCACCTTGTCCCCAGCCCAGAGCTCTGAGTGCCACCTCCAGGCCTTCCTTGGACACCTCCAGGGATGGGCACCCCAAAGCTCCCTGGGCAGCTCTTCCAGGGCCTGAGCCCCCTTTCTGTGAAGGAATTCTTCCTGATGTCCAACCTGAGCCTCCCCTGGCACAGCTTGAGGCCTCTTTTCTTGTTCCTGGTTATCTCAGAATGGTTTGGGTTGGAAAGGACCTTAAAAACCCACCCAGTGCCACCCCCTGCCATGGCAGGGACACCTTCCACTGTCCCAGGCTGCTCCAGCCCCAGTGTCCAACCTGGCCTTGGGCACTGCCAGGGATCCAGGGGCAGCCACAGCTGCTCTGGGCACCCTGTGCCAGGGC